>MTSL01000149.1:0-12580 GCA_002794465.1 Paramicrosporidium saccamoebae | reverse complement strand
GCTCCCTTTCCCGCTCCCTTGCTTTTGCTCTTGCCACTCTTCTTCTCTGCCTTTCTTGCATCAATATTGTCTTTTCTCTTCTTCTGCTTGGCAAGCTTTTCGTCTTTCACCTTTTCCACTCGCTCCTCCCATCGTTTCTTCCCTCGCTCCTTTTCCTTTTGCATTCTTGCGAGAGATCGCTTCAACAGACGAGGGTCGTCACGAACCACGGTTCCTTGGGCACGGTCGATGGCTTTGGACCATGCATCCTTCCCCTCTGCAGCCTTGGCGAGTGACGGATCACGTTCACGGAGAGCCGAAAGTTTTTCGCGCTTCCTCTCGACGGCAGCTAGAGCTTGTTTCGGGTTTTTGGGCATTCGGTTCTTCTTGGCCGCCTTAGTATCTGCATCAGTAAAGGCGAGCTTGTTAAAGAGAACTGTCTCGGCTGCAGCCGGAGTAGCCGAACCAACTCGCTTTGGCTCTCGTACAACCTTTTGTTTCATAGGCACGTGTTCCTTCTTCTTCTGCTTCTTTTCACGGCGGGTTACTTTGGGTTCTGCTTGCTTTACAGTTCTTGTCAACAACGGTACACTCTGTAGCAAATTTTCCATTTTACTTTTAAACGCCAAAAGCATCTCCATCTTCACTCGTACTCTGAGGCCTGGTCACTATCCCTATGTATGTATTTGGATTGGCCAGCCGATACGAGGCTCATTTTTTTGTAAAGAAGTTTACCCTATCATACTCCCACTTGGCGCAAGTTACTTTAATTATTCTTGTGAGGACTAGTATATTCTGGATCAAACGCCCAATAATAAGGATTTACTACAAACATTGCGCCACAGAAATTACACTCCAGACATTACAGAAACTCCAAACGCCTCAAACGCCCCAAAAACCCCAGACATTACACACACCCCAGACACACCAGAATTCATAATTATTCATATGTATTGATCAGCAGGTCGCCATCATTAATACCTTGGGTTATTAATACTATTCGTTCATGTTAATTTTTTCAACCACCGTGTCAGTGCGCAGAAGCACTGGCTTGATTACATCTTCAAAGTACGGATGCTGTTTATACGGATTACAGTGAGTCACGCGTTCAAACATTCGGCGATACACGTCGCCATCGGATGAGCCCAAGGGAGAGTTGACGGCATAGTCAGTCAATCCAAGCGAGTCAGTGAGGGCGACAAGTTGTGGTCGGATCTTTGCAAACAATTCCAATATCTTATTGTCCAAGTCGCTCATCTGAGAGGGCTTAAAATAGCCATATTGTAGAAAGGCACCTGCGTTCTCCTTGATGGTAGAGAGACCGTACATTTTACACAAGTCTTCAAGAACAGCCTTAAGCCCGTTCGGTGCTTTGTTGCTGGCGTCACGGAAACGATGGAATAGATATCCGAGACAGTGAATCTTGGCTGCTGCAGACTTTTGGACTCCGCACTGAAGTTGCGCATCGTCCTCAGAGAGACCCTTCGAGAGTAAGTCTTTGTATGCTTTGGCAGCATTCACAGCAAAGTTGGCTGTGGTAACGTCGAATGCCTCTGTAATAGCGCTTAAATCGCTAAGATCACTATAAGAACATGTCTTTGTCAGTATTCCAGGAATATGATTCAAGTATCCAACTCCGCTGGGCAGCTTTTTGCCCTTGGCGCGATCACGCACGCAGTTGATCAGATACCTTCCTGTTTGCAGGGTGAGGACAGTGTTGTCTCCCTCCCAAGTGCACTGCACTGCGAAATCCTGGAACAACGAAGCAAGACCAGCATAAGAGCTGTACCCCAGCCCGCCCAGCGTCTGGCGACATTGCTCAATCATTTCAAGAGTCTTCCATGTGCACAAGGCCTTTAGCCCCGCCGAGGTTGCATGAGTCTCCTTCAGGGCATCAATCGTCTTCATCATGTCAGGATCACCCGGCTTGGTTTGCTCTAACAAAGTCATGATATTCTCATAAATTCTCCCCACTTCCATGGCAGTGAAGGAGATTGCAAAAGTCTGAGCGAGTAATGGGATAAGACGTTGCTGATGGGTTTGGTAATCAATAATCTTAGTCTCCAGGCCACCATGGCCGCCAAATTGGCGACGAACACAGCCATAACGAATTGCAATGGTCACGGCCTTCTTTGCGCATTCGGCGCTTTCACGGACAATTGAAACACGTCCAAAGATCAAGGCTCCATAGGCAAGTTGTGCCATTGGCGGCTCCGAGACAAGGCCCTTACGAGTAACCTTGGTATATCTCATCAGCATGTTGGTACGCGGGATCCTCACGTCAGTGAATTGAATCCATCCATTATCAATAGCATTCCGACCCTACAAGATAAAATACGACCGGTTGTGGCACCATCTTAGTCCCACAGTCTCCAATCGTGACGCCAGGGAGAAGGGCAAAAGTCTCGGGATCACGCACCTGCACGACGAATGGCTTCACTCCGTAGCGTTTTCCATCCACCACCAAATTCGCAAAGACTGTGGAATGCGTGGCAGATTCAGCAGCTCCTCCGATCCACCACTTGGTTGCAGTCAAAGAAGGAGTATGGATTACAAATTCATCCGATTCGTGATCAAATGTTGCTGTCGTTTCAATTCCCGCGACATTGGATCCATGCCTACGTGCTTAGGAAATGGCCTCCCATAATTACCCAAGTTCTGTCATTGCATAGCATCCAATTATTCCCTTAAAGTCGCCAGCCCCACGGCCCACCCAGTACGAAACTTGTTCAGGCGTTCCCTGCCCCATAATAGTGTTCAAAAACAATCCGTAATGCACCGCCAGACGAGTAAGGAATCCAGGATCGACAAGAATGAGCAATTGCAGCCGAAGGGTAAAGTCCTTAGGAGACTCGTTATTCACAAATTGAATCATGCTTCTCAGCTAAACCATCCAGCTCCGTAACATGATAGTACTCTGGTCATGGCACGCTTGCGCTGCTCATCTTTGGTGAGGTCGTAATGGTCATCGACGCGGAAATGAGGATCACGCTCAAATTGCTGAAGCATTTTTTCTCGGAGCTAAAAGGTCGCTCACTGCGCCTTGGATTACCTCTACGACATGCTTTCCACCATGGACATAATAGTTCATCTCACGCGAATCAAAGGAAGCACTGCGACGCTCCATCTCCAAGTCCTGCCGTCCACTATTCGGTAAGCTCCGTAATTTGTTTACCTCTGTGGGACCCGCTCATCCGAGTTACGGCCACCCACAAATTTGCCATCAGGTGCGTATTCTTCGTCATTTCGTTTTACCTGGCCAGCGAGGGCGGAGAGTCGGTCTTTGGTTACCATGTTGTCCGAGAGCGTGTTCGGCGCGCTTAATAAAGCCAAAATACATTGGCATGACACTGTTACCCAATCTGGAAGGTATATCGAATTGCAGTGGATAATAGTTTATTATAAAAAATAGCATAGTGTGTGGTAGAGTGGAAGATTGATATCGACACTAGTTCAGGATTATTATCAGGTAATTTAGGAAACTCTAAATAGGCTTACAAATCGATGATAAACTAATTCCCTTTGTGACGTAAAGGATTGATTAGGTGGGCATTTGAGGATAGTTCCCTAGTTTGGAGAAAATGTATATTTATGTGCTAGAGTGAATTGATAGCCGAGTATTTGAGGACAGTGAGGTGCGTATCCATACTGTTATAGGATTAGCAGTAAACCAATCCCCTTCCCGCCTGACAAGTTTGGTGGTATGAGCCCCACTACGCGACCCCTTGGCTCCTGAATAAATAGCAGTGGCAGAGTATGAGGTATTTTCCCCCTCCCTCCTGACTACACGACAAATGCGCCACATAATAACTAAACCTTCTTCATTCAACAATATTGCGCGGTTCATACAAATAAAAAGGCCTCCATACAGTAGATTTGGAGATCTTCAGGAATGTTGCGATCAAGCAGCGGCTCGTTGCCAAAGGTCACTGAGGATGCACTGGTGACCTGCGTCATGAAACGATCAACCCATAATCCAAAGTCCGATCCGGAACCCATAGCGAGAAAGGTATCCGTAATGCATATAAAGGCTGTGCTCCCGGACTTGATCTTCCATTCATATTTAACAGCTTTGGGTTTAATCCCAAAGAGAAAGGTCTCCCCGGTACCGTAAAAGGCAGGTCCGTGGGAAAAAGATAGGGCCTTTGATACAAACGCACCGAGAACCTTGCCGGACATTGTCTCGATCAATAGCAATACGGGTTCGTTATTTCTGCATCTCTCCACAAGCGTTGACATGTGTCGACCATGCTCGGCCGTTGTAAATGCTAGATCGAGGTTTAAAAGCCGAAACCGTGCGGGAATCCAGCTCCAGAGTGCCGTCCAGTCCACGTCCCGCATGAAGCTGGATGGTCTATTTAGTTGTGGAAGGGGTCTTTGAAAAATCAACAGCTTGTCCTCGGCATCGAAATCTTCAATCGACTGTTTCCTCCGTCTATTTCGGTATCTCTGGATGATGGAGCGATCAAACTTGACTGACATGGTTGTCTTGAGGTACTTTTCAAGTAGCTCTGGGGAGTATTTTACAGGCTTCAGCAACGACTCGGTAATGTGTGTCGGACTCGAAGTGGCAAGAACATCGCCTTGCCTAATGATAACATGCGCAATGGCAAATCGCAGAATCATCTTGTAGCCCTCCACTAGATACATGTCAAAGATGCGGAATATGATATCTCGAGGGAGGATGCCCAGCAGGAAGCAAGACAATATTTTGTCCCATGGCGGAACAAACTCGGGCACCAGCAGCTGTACCTTCATTACATGTCTTGCCACTTTTGGCACATAATTATGCAGCAAATCTTCAAAAACACGCTCAAAGACAAGGTAGTCGCGCCGATGCAGGGGAAAGTACGCCCAGTCCTGCTTCTTAGACGCCGGGATAGAGTGGCCCTCAATCATAGCAGCCATGCATGCGAGGACAGAATCTGGCTCCAGCCTCTTTGATAAGACCGCCACAATGGCCGGCACCAAGGGGGTGAATTCCAATTGTGGATGTGTATCGCCAACGATGCAAAGCAGTTTGTTGATAATGTTCTTTTCCGACTCTGAGAGATGGAGGATATCTTTCAGGTCCAACTGACTTCCAAAGCATGGTGGCTGAAAATGCTCTGGATAACTCGTTCCAAACAATCTTTGTAGCTCACTCTGAAAGTTCTTTAAATGCACTATACGACAAGTCAGAAAGCAATCAATTCGTACTTGGCACTTTGTTAGTTTGCAGAATTTTACACCATGTCCAGCCACGGAGGCTGCTTGGGATGCCGCTCCGCACAAACTCTACCAGTAAGCGCGGTTTGTCGACCCTTGCAAATATTTGCTCGAATTCAGTTCGCCATTTTGCATCGTCCAGGTCGCCAAATGGATACTGGCCTGTAGCCCGTCGCAAGTAAACCAAAAGACCACTAATCATTGAAATGGCGCAGCCACAATTATCAACGACCTATTCGGGATTTACGACAATTTACTTTGTTTTATTTTTAGACTTTGTCATTTGAAAGTCGATAAAGTCGCACAGCCTCGTCTCGCGAACGACCTTGTGTTGTTCATTCTGGTCAATATAAGATCTAAGAGCAGCCTTTTCCTTGAGTATTCCGCTGCGGTACCGATGGGCGTAGAAGCAGCTGCCCCCAAAAGGACACACCTCGTCACCATAGTAAAAATACTTGCAATCAATCTCACCCAGTTTCTTCTTGTATGCTTCAATAATTCTCTGCTTCTCCTCTATTCCCGTAGTCCAAGTTGATGACGGAATGATAAAATACGTCACTACCCGACATAGGGGGCAGGATTTTGTGGCCAGATCGTGCATAGTGTGCTTTCCTCTCCAGGTTCTGATGCAGCTCAGACAGAACGCATGGTCGCAGTTTAGTAACCCAAAGCGGGGATCATCCTTCAAGGCAATTTTCTCAAGGCAGATGCCACATTCAATAGCGTACATAAAGTCTGGTGACGGAACGTCATCTCTTCCAAGACACTCCTCAATGTGCACTTCATTCTTCTCAATATCGTGGGGATGCAGACAGTAGCGTAGACATCGTGGACACTGAAGCCCGTGAATGTTCTTGCAAGTGCTTCCAAAGCGACACTTTCCCACCATTGCAAAAGCACAGAGATCGCTTGACATGCTGCTACTAGCAAGGACTGAGACGGGCAGAGTAGGCGGAATTGGCGAAAGGCTGGACTCTGCTGAACGACTTGCGACAAAACATGAAGGGGGGCCCGGCTCAACTCTGAGCTGTGCAGACTTTGCAAACGAAATGGACCCAAAGGGAAGAGAAGTAGATGGCTTCTGATCGCCGATATTAAGCTGCTCCAGCAAATCTGATGGCAGCATGTCCTTTTCCATAGACTCGTCGCTCCGAACTCTGTTTACCGTGGGTATTTTGACACTCTGGACGACAGCACGCGGATCCTCGCAGGGTTGAACGTGGGAGAGTGCACACTTGTCTCCAAATTTACAACCTCCGCTGGAATAAAATTTGCAGGGTTGTGTGTCTGAAATAGTATGACTAAAGGTGCAAGCAGGCCCGGCAGCGCAGTGTCCTTGTGCAAAGAAGCGGCACGGGATACCGCCTTTTGAATCACTGGCCACAATGTACCCGCCCTCTCGATTCAGGTCTCTTGGTTTTGTCATTTTTGCGTTGGTCGCGGTTTGCCAAGCCTCTGAGTGATTATTCATCTCGTTGGCTTCACTGAATCCCCGGTCATCTTTATTATTGTGCTGGACTAGCCAACAGGGCTCTTTTGCCTGCGGAGTGTAGTCTCCTCCATCACCTCTTAAGCTAATAAAGATGGCTAGCCCTCAAACAGGACTCTTTCTTCTGCGGAGTGTGACCCTCTCCATCAGCTTTTCAGGCTCATATAGATAGCTGGCCATCATTCCAAATGAACTTTTAGCCCTACCGATAAAATGAATATGTCACTTGAAATACATGGGGTTTGCATCGGGAACGACGCTTTTGAGGACTGCTCCATTGTTGTAGTGAAAGCTTGCAACTGAATCGACAACCTCTGATGTCCTTTGGAAATTGTCGCTTAGGTATTGCTCACAGGCAGACAGCAGATTTGTCGGCGATGCATCAGGATACTTGATCGCGAGCCACCTTTCAAAATTGTAGATTGGTGACAGTGTCTGAAAGTGTCCGACTGAGGGAAACTGAGCTCGGAGCATTGGCAACATTGACATGATCAACTTGTTTCCCAGTCCAAGTCCTTTAGCTCCCATGTGACAAAGCGAGATTGAATAAAACACGGCAAAGCTGGGACTTGCACTAACGGAACGATCAAATATATCCTATTGCTCAGGGTGCCCATAGGACCGTACGCTTATAGTCGGCGGAAAAGATTCTCTGAGGGCAACATAAATCACAGTCAGCGGGTAGTTGCCAGTCACTGGATGAAACAATCCATACGCAGTCAAATTGTCTTGGAGTCTTCTTTGTAATGATTCCTGGCCGTCCATTTTGTGAACTCGCTCCCTCGAAATCAGCTACCGCTTAGTAATCCGAAATACATGCTACATAATCCTGTACATCTGCACCGAGTTGACCATCAGTCAGACGTCGACATTCCAGTCGTCTATCACTAAAGCGCTCTATTAGCACCTCCTTGGTCATTGTCTCCACCGGATGTCTCCAGGACAATTTCTGTCGAGTTAACAAAGAATCCTCACTCTACCGGTAGGGATGCTCTGAATTCTAGAATCTGGTTCAATATTGAATCATCCGCCGCTCGTAATTTTGTCTTTGCCATGGTCATTGTCTCAGGCTATGTGTTGTTTACCACGCTAAACTTTGGCTACATTGTTCAGGACCCGACCTGCAAATCGGCATGCCATCTGTTTCTCATCTGGAGTTGAGAATCGAAATGATTTCAGGACGTTGGAAATTGCAGAATAAGTGACGCTCGGCTGAAAGACTTTTCCAAATCGTGACATTACGAGCGCTTGTTCTGTAAAGTTTGTAGTAAAGACCTTTTATTAGCCCTTTATTGGAATCCCCTGGTCCAGAGAGATGCTCACACATATATTCTTATTAATTCGTCTTTAATCGACCTCTTCCATCTTGGCATCGGCGGGAACAGCCGCAGGTGTAGGTTGAATAGCCTCTGTCT
The DNA here is from genome assembly GCA_002794465.1 of Paramicrosporidium saccamoebae. NCBI lineage: Eukaryota > Fungi > Rozellomycota > Paramicrosporidium > Paramicrosporidium saccamoebae. The sequence continues at coordinate 4,489 of MTSL01000149.1, read as the reverse complement.
CGGCCTCCTCGGCACTGTCCTCAATGCCCAGACCAAGCTTAATCATACGGTGGATACGGCTGGCAAAGTCAGAAGTATCCTCGAGAGTGAAGCCAGATGTGATCAAAGCAGTTTCGTACAAGAGATGGATCAAGTCGTTGGTCGTGGAGTCTTCACTGTCTTCCTCAACGCGAGCCTTGATGCTCTTGATGATGGCATGATCGGGGTTAATCTCCATAGTCTTCTTACTCTTCATGTACGCAGCCATTGAGCTATCACGGAGTGCCTGGGCCTTCATGATGCGCTCCATGTTGGCAGACCATCCAAAGGCGCTAGTCACAAGAATACAAGGAGAGCGGCTAAGAAGCTTAGATACAGCAGCCTTCTCAATCTTGTCACCAAGAACTTCCTTAATCTTTTTACAGACAGTCTCAAAGTCCTTCTTCTTGTCCTCCTCGGCGGCCTTTTCCTCCTCAGTCTCCTCAAGTTCGAGACCTTCCTTGGTTACACAGACAAGCTTGTGTCCCTCAATGTCCTTGAGCTGTTGGACCATGTACTCATCAATGGGATCAACCATGAAGAGAACCTCAAATCCCTTCTTCTTCAGAGCTTCCAGGAAGGGGGAGCGCTCCACCGCAGCCTTGGATTCTCCAGTGATATAGTAAATATTCTTCTGGCCTTCGGGCATGCGAGTGATATAGTCCTTGAAGGAGGCCATCTCGTCGGCAGCCTTGGTGGAATGGAAACGCAAAAGACCCGCAAGCTTCTCCCGGTTGGCGGCATCCTCGTGGATTCCAAGCTTAATGTTCTTGCCAAAGGCTTCGTAGAACTTGGTGAATTTCTCCTTGTTCTCGGCGATCTCTGTGAAGATTTCAAGACACTTCTTCACCAGATGCTTCTGAATGACCTTCAAAATCTTATTCTGTTGAAGAATCTCACGAGAAATGTTCAGCGGAAGATCCTCAGAGTCAACGACACCCTTCACAAAGCTCAGCCATTCAGGGATCAACTCTTCGCAGTCATCAGTGATGAACACACGTCGGACATAGAGGCGAATGTTGTTGCGCTTCTTCTTGGATTCGAAAAGATCAAAGGGGGCACGGCTAGGGACGAAGAGCATGGCCCGGAATTCAAGCTGACCTTCAACCGAAAAGTGCTTGACAGCCAAATGATCCTCCCAGTCGTTAGAGAAGGCCTTGTAGAAGGAGGCATATTCTTCCTCGGTGACCTCTTCAGGATTGCGGGTCCAGAGTGGCTTGGTCTTGTTAAGAAGAACCATCTCCTTGACGCTCTCCTTGACAGTCTTTTTCTTCTTTTCGTCTTTTTCAGTCTTTTCGTCCTCTTCCTCTTCAGTCTTCTCTTCATCCTTTTCCTCGACTGCCTCGACTGCCTCTTCGCCCTCCTTTGCCTCTTCTTCCTGCTCCACCTCCTTCTCCTTAACTTCTTCAATGTAGATGGGGTAGTTGATAAACTCGGAATGCTTCTTGACAATGGACTTTAAGCGAGCAACCTCGAGGTACTCTTGCTGATCCTCCTTAATCACGAGACGCATAATGGTTCCTCGTCCAATGGAGGGGTTGACAGTATCGCGGGTGATGGTAAAGTGACCACCGGCAGATGACTCCCAAATGTACTGTTCGTCGTCATTGTGCTTGGTGATGACCTCAACCTTGTCAGCAACCAGGTAGGCAGAGTAGAAACCAACTCCAAACTGCCCAATCATGCTGATATCAGCGCCACCTTGGAGAGCCTCCATGAACTGCTTCGTTCCGGAACGAGCAATGGTTCCGAGATTGTTGACCAGGTCAGCCTTGGTCATACCAACACCAGAGTCACGGATAGTCAAGGTCTTGTTAGCCTTGTCGGGAATAATATGTATGAAGAGCTCGGGACAAGTATCGAGCTTGGACTTGTCAGTCAGGGACTGGTAACGGACCTTGTCGATGGCATCCGACGAGTTGGAAATAAGCTCACGGAGGAAAATTTCCTTGTTGCTATAGAAAGTGTTGATGATGAGGCTCATCAGCTGGTTAATTTCAGCCTGGAAGGCAAAAGTCTCAGTGTTCGGTTCCGGCATTTTGTCGTATATGATGTTGTGCCGTTCGGGGCTTGCCTGGTGCCTTTATAGACCCCCACAGTGCTGTTCTGGAAAATTCCGGGACTAATCAGGGGTAACGGAGTGTTCTGATTGGATGATACCTCTATTAAGATTCCCTTGCCTTTTGCGGTTGAGTAGTGCTGCGACACGATACTTATGTGCGTGAGAAGAGTAATACTGTATCACTAAATTTTGTATTTGTGTGTGTGATGAGCGATGGACAGGATCATGGGAGCGGGAGCAGGTTTGATCACTACTATCTGCTTTAAGGCAGCAGTGGGCTCGATTGGTGGATAGACTCGCTAACATGATAGTGGTCAGGTCAATGCACCACTTTACACGTGTGTCTCTGACTATCCATTGAATCTCTCAGTCTTGATGACCCTCCCGCTTTTATACATTGCATGCTCCTGAATTTTCATCGGGTCCTCGAGTCTCAAAAAATCTTACATCAATCACTCCACATTGCGACGCAAAAGCCCAGTGTCTGTACTTGTTAGCATGCATTTTACGGATGGAGACAGATTTATTCAGGAGGGACGCCCTGCTGCTTCTCTTCTGCTTGTTGCCGTGTTAACGGTATTTCATAGAGCTTCTTTCGGTGCAGGATCTGTCTATATTCAGTCTTCTTTTTCTTCTTGTCCACTGCTCCCACAACATTGCCGGCAACCTTTTTTCCCTAACGTCAGCCACTTACTAAATGATACCTTTGTAGTAGCAAAGCCCCCAAACCCCATTGCTCGGGCAATGGCCTCTTCATCATCGGCATCTACTTTGGTTACATCTACAACAGTCTTGGACGGAGAGGGGCTTCGTCTGCGTCGCTCCTGATGGCGGTACTCGTCATGCCCGTCTGTGTAGTCACGTCGATGGTAAGGACGATGTCTTTCTGTTGACCTATTCCTGTCTCTACTTTGACTTCTGCTCCTGCGTCTATTCCTGTCCCTGTCCCTGTCCCTTTCCCTGTACGGGTCTCGCCGGTACAGTTCATTTCCCATTAAATGGTATTTAATTAATCTTTACACTAGAACGGAAATGGTAAATAGTGTCTTATAATGATCCATAGTATAAGTAGACCTGTGCATAGAACCAAAGCACCCAATGCTATCCTCCGGTATCGCTGTTCGTTCCACCAAATTTTTCGATGCGCGGTCGTACTAGCTCTCACAAAGGCCTTACTGCCCAGCTCCAGTTCGCCCGCCTTCCGCCCCAAGTCCACTAGATCGTCACCACGAAGCATGGCCGCCTGTAGGTTGTGATGCATGGTCCGAGAAAGATAGGTAACCTTTTTTTGCAAGGCCCGCGTCTTCTCAGAGCTATCTCCGGGGGAAGGGAGATCAGCTGGTCGAAACTGCTTGGGGTGTAGATTGCTTGTAGAATCTGAGGCTTGTTCATAGACCAGATTTGGAGAACGGCGGTCTGGGGCGAAACCACTGTCCATCAGAAGTGTATTTATTTGACGGGCCAATCAGATCCGAATAGTAATCTTAAAGAGGCGGATACATTCTGCAATCTTCCCTAATTTCAGGTCTGTAGTTATGAGGGGCTTTATTGAAATCAGATTTCTACTAATTGGAACTTGTTACTTTGACTGAAGCCATACGACAACTCCAATGCCTGCCGCGAGGCATATCACGACAAACACAATGATCAATGTAAACTTCATATTCTTCCACCACAGATTCTTCTTCACCGTCTTGGCATTCTTTGAAAACTGCTTTGATGACTCTGCCACCGCCTCTAAATCATTAGTCTACATATGTAAGTGTACGGGACTTGTCCTGCAGCTCATTCAGGGATTCGCCACGCTGTGTAGCCGCCTGGATGTTCTGCTCCATGGTCTTGGTAGCCACATCCACCTTGCCCATAATTTCCTTAGTCTTCTGGGTGTCTATTGTGTTGGCAGATGCGGAACGCGAGGGATCCGCGGGGCTGAGGCCGCCCTTCATGGGGGACGCCCTACCAGACACTGCAACCTCCTCTAGCTTGAGGTGCGATGAGGATGTATTTTTGGGTTCCCCGGGCCCGGTAGAAGGGGTCTGTAGCGGTCGATCACTAGTGTTACCGCTCTTCTTGGAACCCATCCGTTTAAAGCCTAATCTACCCATTGCATTAGGATCGATCGACCAAGATGTACCTGTGTGATTAGATATGAGGTGTGAAGTGAAACGAGAAGGGTGCGCACCAGTACAAGATGCGTCACTGGATGCAGATTGGTGCGGGTGCTCTTTTGGCGGACTTTGTAGCTACTATGATTGGTTTAATGCGCATTGTCGAGGTATGAACCAATCAGACACTTGCAAAGGTAATGTACCTTTGGTTGATTCCTATTGATGGAAAGAATATAAACAAAATCGGAAGCTTATTAATCTTGTTCTAGTGAAAAGGGTGTTATCCTTGGTCTGTACATGC
>MTSL01000148.1:0-13235 GCA_002794465.1 Paramicrosporidium saccamoebae | reverse complement strand
CGGCACCGTTGATGATATTGTTGATCACGGTGGTGATGATCACAGGCACATAATGGGTGCACATGCTACGACTTGCAGGAGGACATGCTGCGATAGTGAGACTTGTCCTCGATTCCGTCCAGGGAGATCCGGTTCGTGATGCAGCATGGGATTCCGATGCAGAGTGGCTTTCCGAATTGGAGAACCGCAGCGGTGCTACAAAGGAGGCTGGATTGTGGGATGCCGATATATAAATGTTTCTGGAGCTGAAAGAGCGCCTTTGCGCTGCTGACGTACTCGATGGCATGGTAGATTCAGAGGAAGGCGTTTCGCCTAATGTTCTATCCGCACTGGTAGCAGATGATTCCCGGATGCTAGCAGTCGCCATAATGGGCATCATTCTTTCAGAGCTATTACTGTTTGACTCTTGCGGTGGGGGCACAACCGATGTACTGGGTGCACTGGAGGGCGCTTCTTTAGAGTTACTGATGTCTGCTGGTTTAATCGACAAAGTGGTAGACGCGGTGGGTGATACGTCTTCAAAGCTGCTATGATTCGCTGTTTGCATTGATGAGATAACTGACCTGGTGGAAGACACTCCTTCAAAACTGCTGCTTAATGCTTGCGTTAATGAGGTAGTTGATCTGGTGGAAGACACTTCTTCAAAGCTGCTTGATGCTCGTGTTGATGAGGTAGTTGGCCTAGTAGACGATGTTTCTTTAGGATTCCTGTTGCCTAATACTCGCACTGGTGAGACGGTTGATCTGGTAGAGGACACATTTCCAGAATTACTGCTTAACGCTTGCGTCGATGAAGTAGTTGATCTGGTGGAAAACGTTTCTTCAGATCTATTGCTACTCGATTCTTGCGCCGATGAGACAGTTGATCCGGTGGGCGATACTTCGGAGCTGTAGCTCCTTGATACTTGTACCGATGAGGTAGTTGACCTGGTAGACTGTCCGTCTTCGGAGCTGTTGCTGCTTAATTCTCGCGCCGATAAAACAGCTGAGCTATTAGACGGCATTTCTTCAGAGCTGCTGCTTGATGCCTGTATCGATGAGGCCGGCGATCTAGTAGACGACACTTTTTCAGAGCTGTGGCTACTCGATGTTTGCACCGATGTGGTGACTGATCGGATGGACTGTCCTTCTTCAGAGCTGCTACTGCTTGATCCTCGCACCAATGGGGTAGTTGAGCTAGTAGACGACACTTCTTCGAAACTACTGCTTAGCGCTTGCGCCGGTGGAGTGGCTGATCTGATGGACGAAATCTCTTCAAAACTACTGCTGCTCAATGCTTGCACCGATAGAGTAGTTGAGCTAGTGGACTGCCCTATTTCAGAGCTGTTACTGCTCGATTCTTGCACTGACGAGATAGTTGATCCGGTAGACGACACTTCTTCAAAACTGCTGCCCAATGGTTGTGCCAATAAGGTAGTTGGGCTTGTAAAAGATACTTCTTCAAAACTGCTTAATGCTTGTGCCGATGAGGTAGTTGACCTGGTAGACGATGTTTCTTTAGGATTCCTGTTACCTAGTAATCGCACTGGTGAGACAGTTGATATAGTAGAGGACACTTTTTCAGAACTACTGCTCAATGCTTGCGTTAATGAGGCAGTTGATCCGGTGGGCGATACTTCGGAGCTATTACTAATCGATTCTTGCGCCGATGAGGCAGTTGAGCTAGTAGAAGACACTTTTTCAGAACTAGTACTAAATACTTGCGTTAAAGAGGCGGTTGATCTGGTGGAAGACGCTTCTTCAGAACTGTCGCTACTCGGTTCTTGCGCCGATGAAGCAGTTAAGCTAGTGGGTGGTACTTCAGAGCTGTAGCACCTTGATACTTGTACCGATGGGGTAGTTGAGCTAGTAGAAGGCGCTTTTTCAGAACTACTACTTAATGCTTGCGTTGATGAAGTAGTTGATCTGGTGGAAGACATCTCTTCAGAGCTCCTGCTTAGTGCTTGCACCGACAAGGTAGTTGAACTAGTGGACTGTCCGTCTTCGGAACTGTTGCTGCTTAGTGCTTGCGCCGATAAGGTAGTTAGGCTAGTAGGCGACACCTCTTCAGAACCACTTCTACTTGATTCTTGCACCAACGGGGCAATTGAGCTAGTGAAATACACTTCTTCCGAGCTGCTGCTTAATGCCTGTATCGATGAGACCGGTGATTTAGTAGACGACACTTTTTCAGAGCTGTGGCTACTCGATGTTTGCACCGATGAGGTGGTTGATCTGATGGACTGTCCTTCTTCAGAGCTGTTACTGCTTGATTCTTGCACCACTAAGACAGTTGATCTGGTGGATGGTACTTCTTCAGAACTACTGCTGCTTAACGCTCGCGTCGGTGAAGTAGTTGAACTAGCGGGCGACACCTCTTCAGAGCTACTGCTCGATTCTTGCACTGATGAGATAGTTGATCCAGTGAAAGACACTTCTTCAAAGCTGTTGCTGCTTAATGCTTGCGCCGATGAGATAGCTGATCTGGTGAAAGACACTCCTTCAAAACTACTGCCTAATGCTTGTGTTGATGAGGTAGTTGGGCTAGTAAAAGAAACTTCTTCAAAACTGCTGCTTGATTCTTGTGTTGATAAAGTACTTGATCGAGTCGAAGACAATTTTTCAGAGCTGTTGCTACTCGATTCCTGCGCCGATGAAGTAGCTGAGCTAGCGGGAGGCACTTCTTCAAAGCTATTACTACTCGATTCTTGCGTCAATGAGACAGTTGAGCTGGTATAACGCACTCCTTCAGAGCTGTTGCTGCTTAGTGCTTGCACCGATAAAGTAGTTGCTCTAATAGATTGTACTTCTTCAGAACTATTTCTGGACGTTTGCATTGAGTAAATTGTTGAACTGATGGGTTGTACTTCTTCAGAACTACTGCTTAATGTTTGCACCGACGAGGTAGTCGATGTAGTAGCATATACTTCTTCAGGGCTGCTACTTAACGCCTGGACTGATGAGGTAGTGGAAATGGTAGACAATGTTTCTTTAGAATTCCTGTTGCCTAATACTCGGATCGGTGAGACAGTTGATCTGGTGGAAGACACTTCTTCAAAACTGCTGCTTAATGTTTGAATCGGTGAGGTAGTCGAGCTAGTAGGCGACACCTCTTCAAAACTAGCTGATCCGGTAGAAGACCCTTCTCCAGAGCTGCTGCTTAGTCCGTGCGTCGATGAGAAAGTTGAACTAGTAGAAGGCTCCTCTTCATAACTACTACCCGGTTCTTGAATTGATGAGGCAGTTGAGCTAATGGAATATAATCCTTCAGGGCTGTTACTATCTGATGTCTGTACTGATAGAGTAGTCGTTCTAGTGGATTGTATCTCTTCAGAGCTGTTACCACTTGCTGTCTGCACCGATGATGCAGTCGATCTGGTGAATTGTACTTGTTCAATACTACTGCTTAGTGCTTGCGTTGATGAAGTAGTTGGTTTAGTGGAAGACACTTCTCCAGAACTGCTGCTCAATTCTTGTGTTAATGAAGTAGTTGATTGGGTAGAAGGCACTTCTTCAGAGCTGTGGCTACTCGATCCTTGCACTGACGAGGCGATTGCACTAGTAGAAAACACTTCTCCAGAACTGCTGCTTAATACTTGTGTCGGGGAGGTAATTGATCTGGTGGATGACACTTTTTCAGAGCTGCTGCTGCTCAGTTCTTGTACTGACAAAGCGTTTGATCTAGTGGAGGATGTTTCTTCGGAGCTGTTGCTACTCGATTCTTGCACCGATGAGAAAGTCGAGCTAGTGGAGTGTCCGTCTTCAGAGCTGTTACTACTCGATTCTTGTACCAATGAAGCAGTTGAGCTAGTAAAAGACGCTCCTTCAAAACTTCTACTGCTTAATGCTTGCGCCGATGAAATAGCTGGTCTGGTGGAAGAAAATTCTCCAGAAATAATGCCTAGTGCTTGTACTGAAGAGCTAGTTGAGCTAGCAGACGACTCCTCTTCAGAGCTACTGCTTAACGCATGTGCCGATAGAGTAGCCGAGCTATCAGAAGACACTTCTTTAAAGCTGTTACTACCCGATCCTTGCGTCAATAAAGTAGTTGAGCGAGTGAATTGCCCTTCTCCAGAGTTGTTACCACTCGATTCTTGCACCGATGAGAAGGTCGGGCTAGTGGAGTGTCCGTCTTCAGAGCTGTTACTGCTCGATTCTTGTACCAATGAAGCAGTTGAGCTATTGGAAGACACTCCTTCAAAGCTTCTGCTACTTAATGCTTGCGCCGATGGGGTAGTTGAACTAATGGGCTGTTCTTCTTGAGAGCTGTTGCTAATAGATCCTTGCGCCGATGAAATAGTTGAACTAGTGGAAGACACTTCCTCAGAACTAATGCCTAGTGCTTGCATCAATGAGGCAATTGAGCTAATGGAAGGCACTTCTCCAGAACTGTTGCTTAGTGATTGCACCGATGAAGTAGCTGACCGGGTAGAAGATGCTTCTTCAGGGCTGCTGTTCAATGCTTGTGCCGACGAGGCAGTTGACCTGGTAGACGACGCTTCTTCAGAATTACTGCTACTCGACTCTTGCGCTGGTGAGGAAGCTGAACTGGTAAGTCTCTCTTCATAACTACTGCTTAATGCTTGCGCCAATGAGATAGTTGAGCTATTAGACGATTCTTCTTCATGGCCGCTGCTCGCTGTTTGCACCGATGAAAGAGTTGATCCGGTGGACTGTCCTTCTTCAGAGCTGTTACTACTTAATTCTCGCGCCAATGGGCTAATCGAGCTAGTAGACGATAGTTCTTCAAAGCTACTGCCTAGTACTTGTACCGATAAGGTAGTTGAGCTAATGGATGGTACTTCTTTAGAGCTGCTCCTGCTTAATGCTTGCACTGATGGAGTAGCTGTTATAGCGGATGATACTTCTTCAGAACTGCTGCTTAATGCCTGCGTTGATGAAATAGCCGACCTAGTGAACGAAAGCTCGTCAGAGCTGCCACTACGCGATTCTTGCACCGATGAAGCAGTTGATCTGGTGGGCGGTGCTTCAGGGCTATTACTAACCGATTCTTGTGCCGATGAGGCAGTTGAGCTGGCAGAAGACATTTTTTCAGAACTACTGCTCAATGCTTGCGTTAATGAGGCAGTCGGTCTAGCGGGAGACCCTTCTACCGAGCCGTCACTGCTCGATTCTTGGACTGATGAGGTAGTTGAGCTAGTAGGATATACTCCTTCAGAGCTGCTGCTTAATGCTTGTGCCGAGGAGATCGTTGACATAGTGGACAGCACTTCTTCAAAACTGCTGCTGCTTGATGCCTGTGTCGATGAAATAGTTGCTCTAAGGGATTGTACTTCTCCAGAGCTGTGACTACTCGGCTCTTGGCCCGATGAAGCAGTTGAGTTAGTAGACGACACTGCTTCAGAGCTGTGGCTCCTTGAGACTTGTACCGATGAGATGGTTGAGCCAGTAGACGACACTTCTTCAAGGCTATTGCTACTCGATTCTCGCATCGATGAGGCAGTTGAGCTAGTAGAATATACTTCTTCAGGGCTGCTGCTGAATGCTTGCACCGAAAAGGTAGTTAAGCTGGTGGATTGTCCGTCTTCAGAACTGTTGCTGCTTAATACTTGTGCCGATGAAATAGTTGCTCCAGAGGATTGTACCTCCCCAGAGCTGTGGCTACCGGGCTCTTGCATCGATGAGGAAATTGAACTAGTGAACGACACCTCTTCAGAGCTATTGCTGCTTAATGCTTGCGTCGAGGAGGCAATTGAACTAGTGGGCTGTTCTTCTTCGGAGCTACCACTAATCGATTCTTGCGCCGATGAAGCAGTTGCTCGAGCATAAGACACTTCTCCAGAGCTGCTGCTTAATGCTTGTATTGAAGAAGCACTTGATCGAGTCGAAGACGCCTTTTCAGAGCTGTTGCTACTTGGTTCTTGCGCCGATGAAATAGTTGAGCTAAAGAGCGAATGCTCTTCAGAGCTGCTACTGTTCAATTCTTGCACCGATGAAGCAATTGAGCTAGTGGAATACGCTTCTTCAGAGCTGCTGCTTAATACTTGTGTCGATGAGGTAGTTGATCTGGTGAAAGACAACTCTCCAGAACCGCTGCTTAATGTTTGCGCTGATGAAGTAGTCGGTCGAATAGAAGACACCTCTTCAGAGCTGTTACTACTCGAAACTTGCGTTGATGGAGTAGCTGATCTGGTGGATTGTACGTCTTCAGAGCTACTGCTGCTTAATGTTTGTGCTGGCGAGGTAGTTGACCGAGTAGAAGACGCTTCTCCAGAACTGCTGCTCAATTCTTGTGTTAATGAAGTAGTCGATTGGGTAGAAGGCACTTCTTCAGAGTTGTGGCCACTCGATCCTTGCACCGATGAGGCAATTAAACTAGCAGAGGACACTCCTTCAGAGCTGTTATTGCCTAATTCTTGCGCCGAGGAGATAGTTGGTCTAGTGGAAGACGATTCTCCAGAACTACTGCTTAATGTTTGCGCCGATGAAGTGGTTGATCTAGTGGAGGATGTTTCTTCAGAGCTATTACTACTCGATTCTTGCACGGACGAAGCAGTTGAGCCAGCGGAATAGACTTCTTCAGAGCTACTGTTTAATACTTGTGCCGCGGAGGTGGCTGACCCGGTGGACAGCATTTCTTCAAAACTGCTGCTGCTTGATGCCTGTGTCGATGAAATAGTTGCTCTAAGGGATTGTACTTCTCCAGAGCTGTGACTACTCGGCTCTTGGCCCGATGAAGCAGTTGAGGTAGTAGACGACGCTGCTTCAGAGCTGTGGCTCCTTGATACTTGTACCGATGAGGTAGCTGAGCCAGTAGAGGACACTTCTTCAACGCCATCACTACTCAAATCTTGTGTCGATAAAGTCGGTGATCTAGTAGAAGACACTTCTTCAGAGCCGAGACTACTTGATCCTTGCATCGATAAGGTAGCTGAGCTGGTGGATTGTCCGTCTTCAGAACTGTTGCTACTCGATTCATGCATTGATGAGACAGTTGAGCTAGTATAGCGCACTCCTTCAGAGCTGTCGCTGCCTAATGCTTGTGTCGAGGAGGTAGTTGGTCTAGTGGAAGACAATTCTCCAGAACCGCTGCTTAATGTTTGCGCCAACAAAGTAGCTGATCGAGTAGAAGGCGCTTCTCCGGAGCTGCTGTCGCTTGATGCTCGCGCCGACAAAGCAGCCGAGCTAGTGGACTGTACTTCTTCAGAACTGCTACTACTCGATCCTTGCATTGATGAGGCAGCCGATCTGATGAACCGCCCTTCCTCAGAGCTGTTACTACTCAGTTCTTGCGCCATTAAAGTGGTCGAATTAGTAGACGACATTTCTTCAGAGGTCCTGCTTAGTGCTTGCACTGACAAGGTAGTTGAACTAGTGGACTGTCCGTCCTCGGAGCTGTTGCTGCTTAATGCTTGCGCCGATAAAGTAGTTGAGCTAGTAGGCGGCACTTCTTCAGAACCACTTCTACTCGATTCTTGCGCCGACGAGGCAGTTGAGCTAGTGGGCGACACCTCTTCAAAACTACTGCTTGATTCTTGCACCGATAAAGTAGTTGATTTAGTAGAAGACCCTTCTCCAGAGCTGCTGCTTAATGCTTGTACCGAGGAGGCAATTGATCTGGTGTATGGTACTTCTTCAAAACCGCTACTGCTTAATGCTTGCACGGATGAAGAAGTTGATAAAGTGGATTGTACTTCTTCAGAGCTGTTACTACTCGATTCTCGTATCGATGAGGCAGGTGATCTGCTGGATGGTACTTCTTCAGAACTACTGCTTAGTGCATACGTTGATGAGGTAGTTGAACTGGTAGAAGGTCCCTCTTCACGACTATTGCTACTCAATTCTTGTACTAGTGAGACAGTTGATCTGGTGGAAGATGCTTCTTCAGAGCTATTGCTTCTCGATTCTTGTACCGCTGAGGTGGTTGGTCTAACAGAAGACACTCCTTCAGAACTACTGCTCAATGCTTGCGCCGACAAAGTAGTTGATCTGGTGAATTGCACTTCTTCAGAACTACTGATCGATTCCTGCACCGATGGAGCAGAAGACCTTTCTTCAGAACGGCTACTATTAAATTCTGGCGCCGATAAGGCAGTTGAACTGGTGGATGGTACTTCTTCAGAACTGCTGCTTAATGTGTGCGTCGATGAGGAAGTTGAACTAGTAGAAGACACTTCTTCAGAGCCATTGCTGCTTGATGCTTGTACCGATGAGGCAGTTGATCTAGTGGACAAAAATCCTTCAGAGCTGCTGCTACCCGATTCCTGCACTGGTGAGGCAGTTGATCTGGTCAGTGACGCTTCTTCAGAGCTGTAGCTCCTTGATACTTGTACCGATGAGGTAGCTGAAGTAGTAGAAGACACTTGGTCGGAACTACTGTTTAATACTTGCGTCGATGAAAAAGTCGAGCTAGTGGATTGTGCTTCTTCGGAGCTATTACTACTTGATCCTTGCCTCAATGAGATGGTTAAGCCAGTAGAAGACACTCCTTCAGGGCCTTCACTACTTAAAACTTGCGCCGACGAAGTAGTTGATCTAGTGGAAGGCACTTCTCCAGGAGTGCTGCTTAATGTGTGCGTCGATGAGGAAGTTGAACTAGTAGAAAACACTTCTTCAGAGCTGTTGCTACTTGATGTTTGTACCGATGAGGCAGTTAATCTAGTGGACGAGAACCCTTCAGAGCTGCTGCCACCCGGTTCTTGCACTGAAAGGGTAGTTGAGCTAGCAGACGACACCTCTTCAGGCCTACTGCTTAACGCTTGCGTCGATGGAGCAGCCGAGCTATTAGACGACACTTCTTCAAAGCTGCTGTTACTCGACTCTTGCGTCGAGGAAGTAGTTGGTATGGTAGGAAACATTCCTTCAGAACTGCTGCTCACTGCTTGCGCCGATGAAGTAGTTGATTGAGTAGAAGATACGTCTCCAGAGCTGCTGCTTAATACTTGCTCCGATGAGGCTGTTGATCTGGCAGATTGTACCTCTTCAGAGCTACTGCTGGTCATTTGCACCGAGGAAACAGTTGAGCTAGCAGACGACACCTCTTCAGGACTACTGCTTAACGCTTGCGTCGATGGAGCAGCCGAGCTATTAGACGATACTTCTTCAGAGCTGTTGCTCAATGCTTGCGCCGATGAAGTAGTTGATTTAGTAGAAGACACTTCTCCAGGAGTGCTGCTTAATGTGTGCATCGATGAGGTAGTTGATCTGGTAGATTGTACTTCTTCCGAACTGCTGCTTAATGCTTGCGCCGACGAGGCATTTGATATAGTAGAAGACGCTTCTTCAGAGCTGCTGCTACTCGACTGACTCGGCATGTTGAGTATGGTAGTCGGAGTGGTCGTAGATATGTTGAAAGATCTTTCTCCAGAGCTACTAATGCTTGATGGCAGATTGGAACTAGCAGAAGACGTCATCATAGAAGTGGTAAGCGGTGTAGTAGGAGATATTCCCTCAGAGTTACTGCTGTCCGATGATTGACTGTACAAAGTAGTAGACGCCGTCATAGGAATAGTAGATGGCGTAGTAACGGGAGTAACCGTAACTGTAGTAGATGCTCCTCTAGAGCTATTACTGTTCGATAGCGAATTGGAAGTAGTAGGTGCCGTCATAGGAGTGGTAGGTGGCGTAGTAGTTTGTGCTATAGAGCTATTACCACTCGATGGTGAATTGGAAGAAGTAGTAGGCGTTGTCATAGGAGTGGTAGGCGGAGTAATCGATGATGCTCCCCCAGAGCTACTACTGCCTGATGACTGATTGGAAGTAGTAGTAGGCGTTGTTACAGATGTGATAGGCGATGTAGCAGAGGGTACTGCTTCAGAACTACTACTACTTGATGGCTGACTGGAAGAAGTGATAGGGGTCGTCATAGGAGTAGGAAACTGCGTGATGGATGACACTTCCCCAGAACTACTGCTTGATGGCTGATTGGAGGTAGTAGATGTCGTCGCAGAAGTGGTAGCCGGCGCAGTAGAAGATCCTTCCCCAGAATTACTACTGCTTGATGGTGGGTCGGACGAAGTGGCAGGCGTCGTTATAGATGGGATAGGCGACGTAACAGAAGATAATCCCCCGGAACTACTACTACTTGATAGTGGATTGGAAGTGATAGGTGTCGTCATAGGAGTAGTAGACTGTGTGATGGAAGACACTCCCCCAGAACTACTGCTTGATAGCTGATTGGAAGTATTAGCCGGCGTAGTGGAAAGTACTCCTTCAGAACTACCACTACTCGATGGCTGACTGGAAGAAGGAGTAGGAGTCGCTATATATGTGATAGGCGACGTAGCAGAAGATGCGCCCTCAAAATTACTACTGCTTGCTCGCTGATTGGAAGTAGGTGTCGTCATAGGAGTAGTGGGCGGCGTGGTGAGAGATAATCCCCCAGAACTACTGCTTGATGGCGAATTGGAAGTAGTAGACGTCGGCATAGGAGTGGTGGCTGGCGTAGTAGAAGGCGCTCCTCCAGAGCTACTACTACTTGATGGCTGACTGGAGGAAGTAGGAGGCGTTGTCACGGGAGTGATAGACGATGTACTGGAAGATGCTCCCCCAGAACTACTACTTGATGGCGAGTTGGAAGTAGTAGGTGTAGTGGCCGGAGTAGTAGTGGAAGTGGAAGTAGTAGTTACACTAGAACTAGCATCGCTCGAGGACTGTGATGGCAAAGTAGTCGATGTAGTAACGGGGTTCGTCGTCGGTGTAGTAGTTGGAGTGGCAGTCAGTCTAGTAGAAGTCACACTAGGACTACCATTGCTCGATGGCTGGGATGAAAAAGTGGTCGATGTAGTGATGGGAGTCGTCGGCGTAGTGGTGGGCGTTGAGGCAGGCGTAGTAGTTCGTGCAATAACGGTGGGAGTAGTGGTAGACGTTACACTAGGACTACCACCGCACAATGATCGTAGCGATGAAGTAACGGTGGTAGTAGTCGGTGTATTGGCGGGAGGGGTAACCGGAGTGGTAGTAGGAGTTACAGTAAAGGTACCACCGTTCGATAGCTGTGATGGCAAAGTAGTCGATGTAGTAATGGGGTTCGTCGTCGGCGTAGTGGTGGGCGTTGATATGGGTGTAGTAGCCCGCGAGGTGGTTGGTGCAGTAGTGGGCGTTGAGGCAGGTGTAGTAAGTCGTGCAGTAGTGGTGGAGGTTACACTAGGGCTACCACCGCACAGTGATTGTAGCGACGAAGTAACAGTGGTAGTAGGAGTTACAGTAGGGCTACCACCGCTCGATGACTGCGATGCAAAAGCAGTGGGAGTTGTCATCGGCGTAGTGGTGGGCGTTGATATAGGTGTAGTAGTTCGTCCATTAGTGGTTGGAGTGGCAGTAGACGTCGCACGAGGACTACCATTGCTCGACGTCTGGGATGACAAAGTAGTAGGAGTCGTCATCGGCGTAATGGTGGACGTCGATGTAGGTGTAGTAGTTCGTGAAGCAATCGGTGTAGTAGCGGACGTTGAGGTAGGCGTGGTGGTTCGTGCAGTAGTAGTCGGTGTAGTAGTGGGCGTTAAGGTAGAAGTGGTGGTTCGTGCAGTAGTGGGGGTAGTAGTCAGTGTAGTGGATAGCACAGCCTGGGGAACACTATTATTTGGGGACAAGAGGATAGTAATTGGCAAGTTGGCCACTATCGTATCGACCAAGTCTACAATCGGGCGGAGGCCCTTTTCCGTTGTCTGTAGGCTGACATTGCTTGAAGCTCGTTCCTCTTGTGACACCTTGTCATTATCTCGCAAGCTTCGCACCCAGTGTCCCTCAATCGGAACGGCGGCCAGCAAAGATAATAACAAGATATAAATAAAGGGCATGCGCAATCAAAATACACGTCACTGTAGAGGGTGACTCTCAGCTGACCGTTTGTTTATATATAGGCTCAGTTGCCTAGTTTAGAGAACCAATGAATGTGTCAGGTTAGCGAATTTAAACATTGGAGCATTTGCGCAGACAAAATTTTTCCCTAAAATTTCATGTAACCAACTTTCCCTCAATTTAAGGAGGAAGAGCGTTTGCGCAGTCCCGACCAATTTACCCTGAACTTACATGTAGTACAAGCATGTATATCTATATTTGCAAATTGCCTCGTAAGTATTCCCCCGAGAGAAGGTAGGAGTAATTTGAAAATATCAGAAGCTGTCGGATGCAGCAGAAAGCATGCGCAGAGAGCCTATAGCGATCTCGTACAGTCGCACAAGCTTCACAGCTTGTGCCGATTCAGAATCCAAGAAGAGCCTCTATTGGAGATCAGTGCTCTAGCTGAGGATCTCATTTCGCTTACTGATGCAGATATCAAAGGAAATGATCACATCAAGAAATAAGGCATTGGTGACCCAGCCACAGGACGATTCCGTCGTCAACTATGTTCAAAGAACCCTCCTCTTTGTTTAGCGAACGATCATCCACGAGGAATACTCCGAAAAGGATTTGTAGAAACGCTCAGGACTTGGTGCCCTTTAAAGTGCTTATTGACGAGACTAGCAGGCAGCACTGCTGCGTAAATTAAACATTAATTATAGCTAATTTGAACAGCAAATATATGCTTACAGACATCTACTTGAGATAATTCTTGATCTCTAGAGACTTTGCAATACGAAATTTAGCGTTTTGCAAATGCTTCATTTGTCGCACGCTAAACCCTAAATGTAGTAACCTGTCTGATCTTGCCGTCCAAATATGATGATCACGGCAAACATAGTATCGATTGCGGACATATTAGCGCTGCTTCTTTCGCGGGCGGCCGGGGAAAGAGTTGACGGAACGCCAAGGTCATAATCGAATGAGGAAACACAGAACAAGGCGACGGGATATTCGTTCGATGAGAATCTGTTGCCACTCCAGGAGTATCCTATAGTACTGGCCAACTAGCCGGTGCTGGAAGAGCAGTCTTCTTACTAGTCATGAAAGATGTCTATAGTTAACATGCCTATCTGAAGGCAAACACGGTAGATGGTAGGTGCCGTGTCAAGTCGACCATAATAGATTAACGTTTTATTAAAACTGACCGATTTAATAGCCACGGACAAAGGCAGCGACGCTTCTAATGATCCTCATCAATATGGCACCCGGGTTCAAGACGGAGGAGAAATTGGAATGGGCTCCGTTGGCAGTTTGGCCCGCGAGTTGGTGGTCGGTAGTGGTCGGCACACAGACGGCTCCCTCACAATAGGCTTCCGGAGCGACAATGACACCCCTATTCGGAACAACAGTCATTCCAAATGGAAGACAGATGTGCGAGTCTAACATGATAGTAAGACGATCGATGACCGTCTTCATGCACTCATCGCTGATCGGTTTGTCAGCAGAGGTGAG
>MTSL01000146.1:0-44627 GCA_002794465.1 Paramicrosporidium saccamoebae | reverse complement strand
GATACCATGCCTCTTACAGACTTTTCATATACAGGTAGGCAATAGTAGGACTTACAAAGCTCAGAATGATCCTCCGGTATCAAGTTAAAGTAGGAGCTGCGAGTCAGCGAACACTGAAAGCCAGTACAAATTGAGGATCAGGTCAACAGAAATGAAGAGTCGATGAACACTGCGGATCAACAGAACTCGTCGGTCAACACGAGGCATGTATATCGCTAGTTTGCTGTTAGTCTGTGTGTTTATGACTTCTGCTACGCGCAATGGTGGTATGATTCTCTGGGCTATTTGATCTCGTTCCATACCCCTACATGCGCTGGCCTAAATAGAAAGATAGTCAGAATACATGTAGCATAGCCAGTCCTAGTCAATTACTATACAATAGTGCATTAATTGACTCGAACTGGCTATGGCACAAGCCTAGTCGAATGGCCTGGCTATGCTACAAGCCTAGTTGAATGTCCTGGCTATGGTACAGGCCTAGTTAGCACCCTATGGCACAGCCCATCTAAATTCCCAATGGCACAAAATTACAATGGTACAATTTTAGCCATGCCCTGGATTAACCGCGACACTCAAGGACTTTCCTAGTATTATACAGACAATAATAATTTAGATGAACGGAATCACAAAATTGCATCATCGTTGTTACTTAATGCACTAATCGCCGCCTTGTTTTATAAATAGCCATCCCACGTTACCATTCAGGAGTCACTCCCATTGGACAACAACACAAGCAAAGAGCCACATCAGCTTCTCCGTTCGGCCATGTATCTCACATTCAAGCCCACCAAGGGAAGCACAATTGCCCCAAAACTGGTAAACTGTCTCTGTATTATCATCGATGCATTACTGCTACTACTCATGGCATGGACCATTGTTAACATGTGCTATCCTTTCTGGGGATGGATCATCTACTCCTCCATCTGGGCTGGCTTTATTTCATACGCACTCTTTACCTGGGTCATCAGACGTTTTTGTATCCGTTCTTTCGTGATCGCCAAGTTTCGTCCTGGAGACAAGCTCATGTCCAACGATCTTCATAATTTGAAGCATCTCGGGTTTCTCTTTTCGACCTGGGAAACGCCCGATTCTTTGATTCTTGGCTATTATGACAAGGACGATGAAGTGGACTGTCTGAGGAGCCGATATATTTCTCTTGGCGATGAATACGAGTATAATAAATGGCTGGGCTGGCTCATCGTCGTGGTCACCGATGCCATCCCGTTTGCGCTATTGGCTGCATCTCTCTGCGCGGGCTATTTCCTCGGCGTCAGCGTTATCGTATTCTTTCTGATGGGCTTTGTGCTGGCAGGACAGGTGCGCACAGTGTGCCTCCGCTTTATGGCAATGTTTCTATGGAAGGACAGGATGTTTCTAGATGGAAGGATGTGCACACGGAAATTTCTTGGTATAATGACGTGTGTTCTAGAGGGACCAGAGGGTGAACTGTTCCTGACAGTCCTCAAGGTGGTCATGTTTGATCACTATGAAAGAAGAGCCTGGTTCGAGTTAGCAGCGAGAGTACACTGTCAGTGCTGCCACTCATTAAGAGATTCCCTTCTACTTTAACTGTAGTGTGTCGTAAATACCATTCTGCTAATTGCGTTACAACCAAGCAGAGGCCCATATGAAGAGCTGAATGACGGGCTGAAAGGACTGACTGCATCCCATCAAGCTCATTGGCCATCGGGTGAGTATATTCATCTCAGTTCTAGTATCATCTAATCAACCGGCGCTTTTGGCAAGCGGCTATTGTAAATCTGACGCGAAAATTTCGAATTGAGGGAATGGAATTTTACTTATCCTATATTTTCTAACCATTGCTCTATATATGGTTAAGCGAGGCCCGCACAATCCGGCCCATCTAAAGTGATTCAAATACTAGAAATTTTACTTGATTCATCCATTTGAAATATGGGCCCAAGCAGACTTTGGCCATACATACTGGTAAGGGATCATCTGACAAGTTATGTACTGTAGAATGGCTCTCAATATTTTCACAACCAAAGCCTGCAATGGCTCCTTTGGCAAAACTTAATGTACGATAACAGTTATTTGTACCCAGTAAATGGTTCTTTTGAACTACCATTATTACACTGACTTGACGTCGGTCTTTCGTTACAGTCTCGCTTGTCTTCACGGATCTGATTGTCGGTCTTAGCATCACTGTCTGTGCCAGCAACCACGAGCGCTGAACCCTCCGCCAGTCCAAATTTCACGGCATCATACCCACAAGCACTGCAACATCGGGGCCATGGATACATGTGCTTCATCTTCTTACCGATGGCGTACAAAGTAATTTTTATATCGGGAGGACGAAAACCGCAAAACCGACATTCTGCATGCGCACCCTTAACATATCAGTCCTCAATGAAACAGTCACGGGCCGCTGGGTGTTTTCCCTCTCTGTAGGCACAGAAGACTCAGCATCTCCACACGGGAGGTCGCTATCGAGATCTGGGGGTTTGGGCAAGTTAGCCATTATCCATGCATTTTTTGGATTCTCGATGAAAAGGGCCCAATAGAGCGCCTCCTGCCGCTCAAGTTCCATGCGGCTGATGGCACTTAATGCGAGGCTTGATTGAGTTTCCTCATTGAGGACGTCATTATTCCACATATAGCGAAGCGCTTTGACCAGTTTCTTGCCTTTGAATGTGATGCATGCCTTCCAGATGGTGGCACATTCGACAAACCAATCACAGCATCCCGCGATTTGTGATGGTTCTACAAGATCCTTTAGGCCTCCCAGACAGAGTAGCAGGCCAGCAGCAATTGCGCCCGTGACCGCAGAGACAGTAGCGATAGTTTGCATCGCGTCAAAGATGGTCCAGGGGCAGAGTCGACATGGTTATAGAAAAAAATCAATATTCTAAAAATAGCAACGACCGTAGGGAAATTTAATGATTGATCGCACATGCATTAGAGTGAGAGGATCAAGGAAATCCATTGGTCCCGTTTCTACAGTCCCGTGGCCATCAAGTATTTCAATGCGCTATGCCTACGCAAACAATAATAGTTCTGACGAATAAAACAAGATTATAACAAGTCTCTGCTGCTCAATGGGCCAATCGCCACCTTGTTCTATAAATAGCCATCCCACGTTACCATTCAGGAGTCACTCCCATTGGACAACAACACAAGCAAAGAGCCACATCAGCTTCTCCGTTCGGCCATGTATCTCACATTCAAGCCCACCAAGGGAAGCACAATTGCCCCAAAACTGGTAAACTGTCTCTGTATTATCATCGATGCATTACTGCTACTACTCATGGCATGGACCATTGTTAACATGTGCTATCCTTTCTGGGGATGGATCATCTATGCTTCCATCTGGGTCGGCTTTATTCCCTACGCCCTCTTTACTTACATTATCAGATATTTTCGCATCTACTTTTTCATGTCTGCCCGATTTCGTCCTGGAGACAAACTCATGTCCAACGGTCTTCATGATTTGAAACATCTCGGGTTTCTCTTCTCGGTCTGGGAGAAACCCGACACATTGGTTTTGGGAAAGTATCATAAATTTGATGAAGTGGATTGTCTGAGGAAACGTCATGTCTTTCTTGGCGACGAAGAAGAGTACAAGAAATGGCTGGGCTGGCTCATCGTCGTGGTCACCGATGCCATCCCGTTTGCGCTATTGGCTGCATCTCTCTGCGCGGGCTATTTCCTCGGCGTCAGCGTTATCGTATTCTTTCTGATGGGCTTTGTGCTGGCAGGACAGGTGCGCACAGTGTGCCTCCGCTTTATGGCAATGTTTCTATGGAAGGACAGGATGTTCCTGGATGGGAAAATGTGCACACGGAAATTTCTTGGTATAATGACGTGTGTTCTAGAGGGACCAGAGGGTGAACTGTTCCTGACAGTCCTCAAGGTGGTCATATTTGATCACTATGAAAGAAGATCCTGGTTCGAATTGGCGGCGAGAGCGCACTGTCAGTGTTGCCACCTATTAATGGATCCCATTCTACTTGCTCTGAACCCGTAGCTTGCCGTAAATACCATCCGCTAATTGTAGCGCAACTGAACAGAGACTAGTACAAAAGAGCTGAAAGGACTGGCTGCAACCCATCAAATCCATTGGCCATCAGGTGAACACGTTTCGTTAGTTCTGGTGTCATATAGCCAATCGACACCTGTGGAGTTGCAATTTTCTGTGGAAGATCGGCCATCGGCTATTGTAAATCTGACACAAAACTTTCGAATTGGGGGAATGAAATTTTACTTCTTCCATACCTACTAATCATTCCTATGCATCACAATGAGAACATCCCTGTGTGCGGTTAGGCTATGCCCACACGATCCGGCCCATCTGAAGTGACTCGAATATTAAATATTTTACTTGACTCATCCATTTGAAATCTGGACTCAATTAGGCTCTGGCCATAAATATTGGTAAAAGATCACCTACCAAGCTATGCATTATGGACTGGCACGCTATATTCTCACGGCCAAAGCCCACAATAACTCCTTTGGCAAAACTTGGACAGCGTACGATAACAGCTATTTCTATTCAGTAAATGCCTCTTTCTAACTATCATTAGTACACTAACTTGGTCGGTTTTTTGTTACAATCTCACTTATCTTCACGGATCTGATTGTCTGTACCGGCAGTACTCTGCGCCACTTCATCCACAGCCACCACGGATATTGAACCTTCCACCAGACCAAATTTCATGACATTATATCCACATGCACCACAGTGTCGGGCCCATGGATACAAATGCCTCATAGTCTTGCCGATGGCATGTGGGACAATTTTTATATCGGGTGGACAGAACCTACAAAACCGGCATTCTGCATACACACCCATAGCATACCAGTCCTCCAGTGAAACAGTCACGGGCCGCTGGGTGTTTTCCCTGTCCGAAGACACGGGGGATTCGGCATCTCCACATAGGGGGCTGTTATAGATATCTGATGGCTTGGGTAGGTTGGCCATTATCCATGGGTCTTTAGGGTTCTCGGTAAATAAAGCTCGATAGAGCTTATCTTGCAGCTCCAAGTTCATGTTGCTGATGGAGTGCAGGGTGCAACTTGCTCTAATGTCCGCATTAAAGACGCTGTTCGTCCACATATACCGGAGAATACTAACTCTCCCCGCGCCTTTAACTTTCTTGTATGCCTTCCATATGACGGTACATTTAACGAACCATTGGCAACATTCTGCAACTTGCGATGGTTCTACAAAGAGCAGCAAGGCGGCGTTCCTGCCAAAACCGCTCATATCGTAGAACGACATGTCACAGAGGCATTCTGCTTTAAAGTCCTCAAAGGTGAGTTGCTGGCACTCGGCCAAGCGCGTCTCAAAGACCCTTCTCAAAAGTTGAATGGGCAGTTGGGCAATGAGTTCTGGACCAACTCCCGGATAACGCTCAACAGCAATCTATAACCATAAGTACAATCGGAGCATGGCAAACCGATAGGGCTTGGTCGAAACTCATCGAGGCATCCCACATTGTAATTCCGGAGCGCAAGTTGGTGAGATGCCCGACAAGCTTCTTCCTCTGATGATATTTGCGCAGATGGCGCCCAAGAAGGAGTGCGAAAGCAACAAGAACCAACACTCCTCCCACCACATAAGACCAAACGGCCGCATCCGCCGCTGCTACCGGTCCTCCAAATAGCACAACGAGACACAGCATAAACTTGAGTGCGTTGAGCCATTTGTGATGCCCAACAAGTTCCTTTAGGCCTTCCAGACAGAGTAGCAGACCAGCAGCAATCGCGCCCATGATCGTGAAGACGGTAGCAATGGTTTGCATCGTGTCGATGATGACACAGTGGCTGAGTCAAGGTATTTATAGAAAATAATCAAGATCCTAAAAATAGCCGTCACCATGGCAACCACCATAGGCAAGTTTGATGATTGGCCATGCGCATCAGATGAGAGGATCAAGAAAGTCTATTGGTCCTTCTTCTACAGTTCCGTAACCATACAGTGTTCCATTGCACTGTATCTATGTAGACAATAGTGATTTAAATGACTGGGATCACAAAATTACATCAAGTCGTTGTTACTCAATGGACTAATCGCCGCCTTGTTCTACAAATAGCCATCTCACGTTATCATTCAGGAGTCACTCCCATTGGACAAAAATACATCCAAAGAGTTGCACCAACTTCTCCGCTTGACAATGTATCTCACATTCAAGCCCACCAAGGGAAGCACAATTGCCCCGAAGCTGGTAAAATGCATTTGTATTATCATCGATACATTAATGCTGCTGTTCATCGCCTGGACCGTCGTCAATATATGTTATCCTTTCTGGGGCTGGATCAGCTACACTTTCATCTGGGTTGGCTTTGTTGCCGGTGTGCCTTTAACATGGCTCATTGAACGGGCCAGTCTCCGCTCTTTTACAGTCGCCAAGTTTCAGCCCACAGATAAAGTTCAGCACTTTGGCTGGTATGATTTGAAACACCTTGGTCTCTTTTTTTCCGTCTGGGATGCACCTGATGGCTTGATTTTGGCATACTATGACAGTCGCGATGAGGTGAGATGTCTGAAAAGTCGGTATGTACAGCTTCGCCATGCAACTAAGTACAAGAAACAGTTAGGCTGGCTCGTCGCCTTGTCCACTGACGCTGCCCCATTCCTAATGCTGGCTGCGTTGCTTTGTACTGGTTGCTTCCTCGGCATCAGTACTATTATATTTTTCATGATGGGGTTTGCTCTGGCTGTACAGGTACAAACTTTCATCCTTATTTTTGCACCACCTGGTTTGTGGAGAGAAAAAATGTTCTTGGATGGAAAGTTATGCACTCGAATGTTCTCGGGTGTGCATATGTGCGCCTTGGAAGGACCCGAGGGCGAGTTATTCCTGATGCATTACATGATCGTATTTTTCCACCACGATATAAAAAGTTTCTGGTATGACCGTGCGTCACGTTTGTTTTGCCAATGCTGCCAACTGCTAATGGACCCTATTCTACTTGGCTGCCACGATTACTTTCGCCAATTAAGAGGCCGTAACAACTAAGGATTGCACCAAAAGTTGTACTGGCATGCCTCTCGAGTACCCTGATAATTCAGGCGCTTACATCACTGATAAATCAAGATAACCTTTCTTTCAATAAACTCTAGATTCGTGAACATTGAGTATCTTGGAAATGCATATACCGACAGCGGCCTAGAGTGCTGGGCACTAATAATGCAATAGCCATAAAGTCTCCAAATCGATTAGTATAAATTTGAATTTCTCGAGTAGATCAGTTGTGTGACTGGATAAATAGCAAGCGGCAAGTTGTTATCAACTACCATCTGCTTGGATAGTGCTCCGCGTTATCACTATAGCCTAGTTACAGGGATTTCCTAGCGTCCTTGGTAAAATCTTTTCCAAAAATGTGACAGGTAGTCCATCAGCGCGACTACAACTATCAGTTAAAAAGCTCCTTTATTTGGTCTCCGCCGCAATTTGGAGGCTCATGTAAAGGCCTAGCGTTAATTGATACATCTCGTCTCACAGCTTGGACATGCCAAGGTCGGCCACTCGCTGTAACCATGCCCCTCGCAATTTGTCTTCAATGGCAGTCAGGAACTCTTCAGTGTTCAGGTAATGGGAACGTTGCAATTTGGCGCCATGGATCGCCAAGGCCAAATCTTTGGTCATCTTGCCATCAATGTCAATGATATCACGACAGACCGACTCCAACACTTGGCAAAACTCGCCAAGTTTAGGATTGTTATCGAGCTTTGCACGATGCGCCAGCCCACGGGTCCAGGCAAAGATGCTTGCAATCGGGTTGGTGCTCGTTTCACGGCCCTTTTGATGCTCGCGGTAGTGACGGGTGACTGTGCCATGGGCTGCCTCTGCTTCAATAGTCTTTCCGTCTGGAGTGGTCAACACGCTAGTCATGAGTCCCAGGCTTCCAAATCCTTGCGCAAGAATGTCCGATTGAACATCACCATCATAGTTCTTAGTAGCCCAAACAAAACCGCCGCTAGACTTGAGAGCCTGAGCCACCATATCGTCGATCAGCCGATGCTCATAGAAAAGGCCAGCACTTTCAAACTTCTGCTTAAAGTCCCTAATAGTTAGCACTGGCCAGAGTCCTTATTGCTTTTGGTAGACTGCCTCGAAAATGTCCTTGAAATGGCCGTCGTACTTTTTCAAAATTGTATTCTTGGTACTCATGTACAAAGGCATACCTCGAGACAATGCCAGGTTCATGCAGGAGCGGGCAAATCCTTCAATTGAATCAGACTTGTTAAACATTCCCAGTGCGACCCCACTGCTGGAAAAATCGTGGATCAAGTGTCGTTGGGCCTCTGATCCAGAAGAGTTGGGGGTGAAAACTAGTTCCACCTTTCCGGGCTGGTCAATCACCAGATCAACCGCCTGGTACTGGTCGCCAAACGCGTGACGCCCAATAATAATCGGCTTTTGCCATCCAGGGACAATGCGCGGAATCTTTTCAAGAACAATGGGCTCGCGAAACACTGTCCCATTCAAAATAGATCGGATGGTTCCGTTAGGACTCTTCCACATTTTCTTCAGATTAAACTCTAGGAACCATGAGCACTACTACCTAGAGCACCTTTTACTCGGTCTTCGTCCGGAGTAATGGTGGCGCACTTGATTCCGACATTGTGCTTGCGAATGGCATTTGCAGCATCAACAGTAACTTGGTCGTTAGTGGCATCTCTGTTCGGTAAGCCCAAGTCGAATGACAAGATTTCCACATCGACGAATGGAGTAATAAGCTACAACTTGGGAAATGGATAGACTTTTTACCTTGTCCTTTATCATTTTCCAAATAATACGAGTCATTTCATCACCATCCAAGTCAACAACTGGATTTTCAACACTAATCTTGGGGACTGTTGAAACCATTTCTAACAGTTACAGCACAAACCCCACGCATAACACTTTTCTGTACAAGACGTTTGTAGTGGGTGAGGGGACGCGTCAGTATGGGCAACCTCCAGCGCATGCTCCCCCTGCGATTTATAGCATTAGCATTACAACCAAAAGCGGTAAATTGTGTCTCATAGCAAAGGGATTACTAAAGCTCAAGAATTTTAATAATGGGTCTTATTAACCAACCTCACACTTACCAGAGCTAATACTGTCTTGTGATGTAAAGGATTGATTAGCCGAGTATTTGAGAACAGTGGAAGCTGTATCCTTGCAATTTTAGGATTAGCAGTGAACAAGTTTTCATTTCATTTTGTTTCATCTCGCCCCATCTCGCTTCGTCTCACCCCACTACGCGACAGCCTCTGTTAGGTTACAGGATAACGGAAAAATTCTATTGCATTACATCCCAAAACGGTAAATTAGGCCCTCCCCTACGAGGGTCACTGTCGGACGCACTCGCCTATGCCCGGCATTATAATGAGTAACGGACATTTACCAACTATTCAGATCCCAGTTTTGGAGGCTGGGCACTTTCTCTTTACCTCGGAATCTGTTGGAGAAGGGCATCCAGGTACACCAGTGTTGCTGTATGACCAAATAATAGACAAGATTTGCGACCAAATTTCCGACGCCGTCCTGGACGCATGCCTCGAGCAAGACCCTTTTAGTCGTGTTGCCTGCGAAACTGCCGTAAAAACGGGAATGGTCATGGTCTTTGGAGAGATTACATCGACTGCAAAGCTTGATTTTCAAAAGATTTGTCGAGACACCATTAGGCGCATTGGATACGATGACAGTCAAAAAGGTATACCCCGCTTACATCTCATGTCCACAGGGTTTGATTACAAAACATGCAATGTGCTCGTCGCAGTGGAAGAGCAAAGCCCAGATATTAGCCAAAGTCTGACAAAGGTGGATGGTGATGTCGTCGATACCGGTGCTGGAGACCAAGGAATCATGTTTGGCTATGCGACTGACGAGACGCCCGAGCTAATGCCCCTCTCTCTGGTCCTTTCACACAAATTGGCCGCAAAACTGGCCCATGCCCGACGCAGCGGAGAGCTGTCTTGGTTAAGGCCCGATTGCAAATCGCAAGTCACTGTAGAATACAAGATGGAAAATGGAGCCACTGTCCCACTCCGAGTCCACACAGTCGTCTTGTCAGCCCAGCACTCTGAAGACGTGTCGCTATCAGAGATGAAAGAATTGCTCCTGGAATCAGTGATCAAGGCTGTCATTCCTCGCCAATATCTCGATGATAATACCATCTATCACATACAGCCGTCAGGCAAGTTTGTAATAGGAGGGCCCCAAAGTGACGCCGGACTTACCGGTCGCAAAATCATTGTTGATACATATGGAGGATGGGGTGCGCATGGCGGCGGAGCCTTTTCCGGAAAGGACTGGACAAAAGTTGACCGTTCAGCTGCGTATGCCGCCCGTTGGATTGCAAAATCGATAGTCGCGTCCGGTCTCGCACGCCGCTGCTTAATTCAGGTAGATATCAGACTACTTTTTAATATTTGCAGTTATCATACTCGATCGGTCTGGTGATGCCGTTGTCAATCCATGTCGATACCTATGGGACTAGCAAGCTGAGCACCCCTCAACTGGTAAATCTGATTCACCAAAACTTTGACCTGCGACCCGGCGCAATAGCTCGTGATTTGCACCTGGACAAGCCCATCTTTCAACAGACTGCATGCTATGGGCACTTTGGTCGCGACGAATTTGCTTGGGAGCGCCCCAAGCCTCTTTCTTTCTGATCCGCAACCTTTGATGCAATGGCTTGGTTTAAAGGTATGACATTTGTGAAATGTATTGAAGCCCGCGTTTAAATCTGGCTACTGCACACCGTAAAGGCCATAAATGTTGACCAGTGATAATAAGCGCGCTTTTTCTTGCACATCTACGGGCTAGGAATACCAATAAAGGGGTCTTTACTCAAACCTCATAAAATGGGTCAATTATGGAAAGAACACTACTCTGCTCTAACCTATTATAGATATTATAAATGGGCTGTTGAATTGGCAATAAAACGTGCTTTTATCATCTTCCTAGCTCCAATCTCACGCTTTTATAGTGTATTTAGAGCTGGTTGGCCGAAATTTCCTCGAGAATATTCCAGTCGAGACCGTTAAAGTAGGAAAGCTTCTTGAACTTGTCAAAATTTACATACACATTGGACCACCTTTGTACAGGATCATAGTCAGCAAGAACGCCAATAAGCTCATCTGCAGCTGCATTACCAGTACTCGGTATCTTTTGCTTGCCGGTTGCCAATTGCTTAATAAACACGTCTTTCTGATCCTTCTTGTGCCTGTAAGGAAGCTTGCCAGACTGGAGGAAATAGACTAGGACAGCGAGTGAGTAGTAATCACAGGCCCTGCCATACTTTCGTTTG
Organism: Paramicrosporidium saccamoebae; assembly: GCA_002794465.1. NCBI lineage: Eukaryota > Fungi > Rozellomycota > Paramicrosporidium > Paramicrosporidium saccamoebae. Next base: position 33,359 of record MTSL01000146.1, on the reverse strand, counting down.
CCAGCAACTTCGGGGGCTAGGTACTCGACGGTGCCGGCTAGGTTGTACAGTTCATTATCACAGTCGTATTTAGCCAGTCCAAGATCGCCGAGTTTGATGTTGTCATTCTCGTCTATCATAATGTTCTCAGCCTTCAAATCGCGATACACAACGCAGTTGGAGTGCATGTATCGAAGAGCCAGGACTATCTGAGCGACATACTTGGCCAGCACGGCCTGGCTATACGGATGGTATGTCAAGAGTTGCTTGTACATATCGCCGCCTGGAAAGTATTCCAGAGCAAAGAAAATGTCATTTTTCGAGTTTTTCATCGTGCACAACAACTGGCCAATAAAGGCATTTTGCAGGATTCTATGAATAGTTTCCTCATTCTCCACATGATTTGGCTTGTCCTTTATCGACTGTGCAAGTGTATGCTTGATGGCTACCGTCTTTCCACTCTTATGGACAGCCTTGTACACCTGGCCAAAGCCCCCCTTTCCGAGTCGATCCGACTCGCCAAATTTAAAGTCTTGCAGTTTGCAGTACCCCAACGACGGGTGGGCCGGAAACTTTGGACGATACGGATAAGAGTACTCGTTTGCTGGCGGCGGCTCTCTTTTTCCAGCCCTTCTATCCGTTCGTTTATCAGTTCTCTTGCCAGTTCTCTTGCCAGTCCTCTTGTCAGTCCTCTTGTCGTCCTTTGTTTCCTCCGAATCTTCATAAGTGTATACATATTCATACTTTGCAGATACTTTGTCCGCAGGCCTTTGGGGTTCCGGAATGGCCGTCTTATTCCCTTTCAGAAAGGGTTCATCTGCTTCCTTGCTGTATGCAACCAGAAAGAAGCCAAAACTCCAAAATACACCAAAGGTCTTTAGAGAGACGATCATCCACAGCCACTATGAGTCGACCAGGGATGGGGGGAAGCCCACGCTGCGGGGGTCGTCGGAGTTTCGTGTACTATGGTATAGTGTGTTATAGCGCGGTCTGAATGACATCATGACATAATATACAATTTCATAGCATGTTACACAACGTACTCTCGTAACTGTAAGGTTCATGGATTTGATAAACAGCTTTTATGCATGAATCCCTTATCATCTCAAACTACACACACCTTGCCAGATGGAAAGAAAACTCTTATTACTAAAAACCATACTTTATAGTTTTCCGTTTTCCACATGCTGTTCCTGCTGGCTCCGGTAGTCTTCATAGTGTCCTATTGCATCCTACACTACAAGAACTCTACCCGCAGGGCGTTTCTATGGGAGGAGCAAACTCTGCTAGTTACCGGAGGTACAATTTGTACATTTCATTTTCACGATAGGGTCTCAAGGAATTGGGCAGATGGTTGTTAATATTTGTGCTAAACGCGGATGCTCTAAAATAATAATCGCTGACATAGCTCGGCCAGACTGGGAACTGCCAAAAAGTATGCACATTGTTTATATAGATTCCAGCCATAGATGTACAATACATCGAGTGCAATGTTGGTGATGCAGAAAGTATCGACAACTTGGCAGCCGCTCTCGTGTCAAAGGTACGTGTTGTGATACACTTTTCAATATCTAGAACGTAGCCCCGACAATCCTTGTCAATAATGCGGGAATTTGGAACAGGGGGAAACGAATAGGCGAACTGTCAGATCAGGAAATTCAAAATGTCTTGAATGTGAATGTAATGGGACCATTCCGACTCATCAAAAAATTCCTTCCCCAAATGATTGAGAAGAATTTTGGACGCATTGTCAACATTTCGTCCATCTTGGGTATTGGGGGAGTGGCAAAAATGAGTACTAGGTACTTTTTGCACATTTACTTGTAGCCGACTACTGTGCCAGCAAATTTGCATTGTATGGGATGAATGAATCCCTAAGATTAGAGCTGCAGGCAGATGGATGCTCGGGTGTGACAACAACAATTATATGCCCATTTCATGTAGATACTGCCATGTTCCGCGGCAAGGTAAAGTGGAATTTTAAAAGTCTACTACCCACCCTCACAGTATCTTTTGTGGCCCAACAGATTGTAGATGCTATTGAGACCGGACGCATAGAGGTTTGGCTACCCCGATTCATGATGATTATTTCAATCGCACGACTGTTCCCCACCTGGATATATGATTCAGTCCACAAACTCTTTGGAACACATGACAGCATTGTAAGCCAGTAGGATTGTGGAAATATACACGTCTCGGATAGTGATAATGTTGTTATGGGCAACTAATGTTCGCATAATACAAAACCTGTTCATCGCTCACCAGTCACAAAGAACATATCACGGACTTTCAAGGGGCCTCTCTTATTACCAGATTCCTTGATAGGTGCAAAAACAGACTTTATCACACTACACAGGTGTCACGTTGCACACTTTTACTACCGCTTCGTAAGACTGCCCACAGCCCCCCAATCGCCTCACCGCATAATCGCCTAATCGCACAATCACATTATTCACTTTAGATAACATTATATTTCTTGCCTATACGCTCGAATTCTGCAACAGCATTGTCAATTTGCTTTTTGGTGTGAGAAGCCGATAATTGGACGCGGATTCGAGCAAGGTCGTGAGGCACCACGGGGTAGCTAAATGCAATCACAAATATGCCACAAGCTCGCAGTTCTGCGGCCATCTTGCCGGCAATCACGGCGTCGCCAATCAGTACTGGACAAATGGGATGACTGGCGTTTCCCATAATCTTGAATCCTTTGGCTGTCATGCTTTTTCGGAAATGCACCGCATTTTCATTTACAGCAATACAAAGTTCCGGCCGAGAAGATACGAGCTCCAGTGCTTTCAGCGCAAACGAGGCAATCACCGGAGGAAGGCTGTTGGAGAATAAATATGGCCGGCTGCGCTGTCGAAGAGTAGATATGACCTCAGATCGTCCTGTGGTATACCCGCCTAGAAGATGAACCAACGCTCCCAAAGTGACTTACCGGACGAGCCTCCAAGCGCCTTTCCAAGAGTGGAAGAGATAATGTCCACCTCCTTTTCGAGATTAAAATGCTCTGCCGTTCCGCGACCCGTAGAACCAATGAACCCAGTGGCGTGACTGTCATCTACAAACACAAGCGCATCGTATTTTCGAGCTAAATGACAGATTTCGGGCAGCTTGGCCAAGTCGCCATCCATGCTAAATACGCCATCAGTTGCGATAAGCATGGTCCGGGCCTTTTCTCGATTATCCTTCAATAATCTCTCGAGGTCATCCATATCATTGTGCTTGTAACGCAATCTTTGCGCTTTACAAAGTCGTATTCCATCAATTATGGATGCGTGATTTAGGGCATCAGAAATGACTGCATCTTCTGCTCCCAGCAATGTTTCGAAAATACCTGCATTTGCATCAAAACAACTCGTGTAGAGAATTGTGTCATCGGTTCCATGGAATTCGGAAATTTTTGCCTCCAGCTTCTTGTGAAGGTCTTGCGTACCACAAATAAATCTCACCGAGCTCATCCCCGCCCCACGAGACTCCAAGGCATGCTTTCCAGCCTCAACAAGCTCTACGGGAATTACATGGCGTTTTCAATATTACCAGGATGGTTTGAAAGACCGAGATAGTTGTTGGCACAGAAATTAATCAAATTTTCCCCTTGCACCTTTACACTGTTGGATTGGGGAGAGGCAATGACTTGCTCGTCTTTGTACAGCCCAGATGCTTTCATGGCATCCAAATCTTGCACTAGCCTCTTGTAAAATTGGCTACGGGACAATAGCTGCAATGATGGTCGAAAGATTCCCAACATAATAAACCCCGACTCTACTCCTACTCCCCCTGTCCTTATTGCAGTGCTAAATGACGCCATCTCGAGTTCTGATCACAGGCACACCTTCACATACGATGACGTTGTAGGATGCAACGGTCAAATTGGGACAGCCTTGAGCAAAGCCTTCAAAGGCGCCACTGTGGTTGGAGTGGACATTTCTGCCACCGGTCCGGAACACATTGGCACGTTTGAACAAAGTGACATTACCATTATGAAAAATGCGAAAAAGATTATTGAAGACTATAAGCCCGAGTGGGTTTTTCATCTGCCTGCAATCCTATCTGGGGCAGCGGAGAAGGACTGGTCTGCTGCTGTCAGAACCCTAAAGGTCAATGTCGACAGCTTTGTCCACATGCTGCAGCTGGCGCAAAAGTACCGTTTCCGTCTATTCTGCCCGTCCACAATTGCTGCATTCGGACCTGATACGCCTAAGACGGCCTCTGATACAACCATCATGGCACCTCAGTTCCTGTACGGAACGACCAAGGTATACAACGAGCTCTTGGGTGACTACTTTCATCGCCGATATGGAGTCGACTTTAGATCGATCCGACTCCCTGGAGTTCTCTCTGCCAATGCGTCTGCTGGGACTGGAACCACAGGTTTTTCAGTCTTGCAATACTAATAGTCGATAGATTATGCCATCGAGATGGTTCGTGCCGCCATCTCCGGCGAGTATAATTGTTTCCTGCGTGCCGACACTACGCTCCCCATGGTTCATATTGACGACTGTATTGAAGGCATAATCAAGCTAATGTCGGTGCCTCGTGAAAGACTGACTAGGTCCGTCTACAACATTCAAGCAATGTCTTTCAATCCTGGAACACTACGGGCCGCAATTGAAACGGCAACGGGAAAGACCATGTCTGTTAACTATAAGCCTGATCATAGACAGGCTATTGCTGATAGCTGGCCTCACATACTTGATGACAGTAATGCCAGAAAAGACTGGGAATGGTCGCCCAAATTTGATTTGGCTGCAACTGTACAGTTTATTCTAGCAGAATCTGGTACAAACCACAATTAATTAACTTTTGTTGCTGTGAATTGTTAGTTCGAGTTTTTAAAGACTAAGCGTTGGTCCGTTACAGTTCAACTTTTGAAAATAGTAGACTCGTCAGGTACCGACTTTTTGGCTCGTCAAACCTCAGTTCTTGCCTTGGTTTGATATATCGCTACTCGCTCACTCGCTCACTTGTTCATGTTGGATAATAGCGAGCTAACCATTGACCTTATTCACGTCCTAGAGTTGTTGGATAATCATAACAACTACGGAAAGATACTTAATGTTTGCAATGGCCTACTTCAGAAAATGGATACTCTTGAACAGTACATGAACCGATTGCCAGATATTCAAAAGCCTTACGATTCGACTGTCGCCCTGAAAGACCGAAAAAAGGTACAAGACGAAATACAGACAAGGACTGAATTTATCGAAAAGTACAGACGGCTCATATCTGTAAAAATTGATCCAAACGTCATCAGTGAGTAAAGCTTGTTAGTCCATAGATAGCACATCTCACATTGAGACAGCTGCCATGGTTGACTCGAGCATCCCCAGTGAGTAGGGTTTATTAGTTTATGTATAGCCCTTCAAAGCTCAAATATCGAATATCAAATGTCGAGTATCAAATTCCAAACGTCAAAAGTCAAATCTCACAGCTCACATTGATAGCTATCTACTGTGCTTTCTGTGGTCAGCGACGTGCAAATGCCACCCGCAGATTGACTCCGGGTTGAATTTCGTGTGTTTCGGCAGCCTGGCGAGCAACAACCGCCTGTGCCTCACTCTCGTATTCAGCAAAGGCTACATCTGGACGATTCGGCACAAGGCGCATCTCTACAAATCCTGGATATTTTTTAAACACTTCCACAAGTTGTTTCTCAGTAGTTCCTTCCGGCAGATTCTGCAAGTACAAGACCTTGTTTGGAAGCTGCAGCTCTCCTCCCACCATTTGAGGCCCGAGGGAGGGACCACTTCCAGGCCCACTCATCCCAAATCCGCCCATTCCAGGTCCCATGTGCATTGGCAAGCCGGCCATGGGCAAACTTGACATTCCTTGCATTCCCGGGTTAGCGGCCATTTGCGCTAGCATTTGTCTCCGGGTCATGCGGGGATGACGCGACCGTTCAACTAAAAAGTAAGCGAATCATCCCCAACGGCTTACTCCTGTCCTGCTCGCGTCGACGCCTCTCAATCTCATATGTGCCATCAGCTTTGCTGATGACGTCTGACTTGTATTTTGCATATTTGATCACCATTGATTTTCCATATAATCTATCTCCCTGAAGGGTCTCTATGGCCTGGCGAGCCGCCTCCATGTCTCGGAACAGAACAAAAGCCTGTCCCCGCAAGGCCACACGTCGTTTCGCGACAACGTCAAGAATCTCTCCAAACACTCCAAATGTCTTTTTCAACTGACTACACAGACTTTTTGGAGTAACTCTTTCATTCAGGTTCTGTATATATAAGGTCGAGTTGGGCTGACCAACGTCTATGTAGTTTGCCATCGCAGCCGTAGCAGGGATTATGACAAAGATTAATTCGATAAGGGTTTGGTGTTAAACATTAAAGGACCTTTATCGCCTTACTGTCTGGTTCGGTATAACCCATTATTTACACTTGTACCTTTTCTTGATCATCATTGACGTTGATTGGCACAGTGGCGATGGCCTCTTCGCGCAAATCCTCAAGTTCACGAACCAAATCCTGGTACAAATAGTTTTGAGAGGCTTTTAGTCCCTCAATGTCCGCAGTGAGCTTTTGACTGACATTTTGCAAGTTTGTCTCTAATGTTCCCTGTGTCTTTTGTATCTGAGAGACATTCTGCAGGCTTGCCTCCAACACGGCCTGTGTCTTTTGTATCTGAGCGACACTCTGTAGACTCACCTCTAATGCAGCCTGCGTCTCACGTAGCTGAGCGACACTCTGTAGACTCACTTCTAGTGCAGCCTGCGTTTCACGTATCTTTTCCAACTCTTCCTTAATGCCAGTCGATTCGGATACTTTGGCTCTGATCCTCTTCCACCAATCCAGTAGCGATTTCTAGCATTAGGCAATCCGATCAAACATACCCCCAATATTGTCTGAGACAAGGCCGCCCCAGTGCTCCCGATGAAGGCAAGCACAAGGAAAAGTTTCCCCCAGTCAAACTTGGCCTGTGCCATGGCTCGACTTGGCGGCGGACCTGAGGGCAAGGGCGGCGGAGTGCCAGTCGCGCTAATCAGGCTTCCTGCCCGCTTCATAGCCTCATCAATCTCAGCCTCAGTTAGACCCTTACTCTTGAGAAACGTCAACTGCCTCTCCACGCTACTACTGCGCACCTGGGGATCCTGCAAAAATTTAACAGCATTGTCTACCAGTAAGCTCCGTAGCTCCGTTGATGATTCCATGAGAACAAAGAAAATGCTTTAATGATAACTCTTATGGTATCCGTCGGGACGGACCCTTTCACGCAAAACATCCATAGTAGCATGGCCAATTTTCTCTGCCAATTCAGACTTTCTGAAAAACTAGAAATATAAAATACCAAACCCAATCGTACGTAATAAATGCTCGACCTCCAAGATTTAACAGTGTCACAAGGAATGTAGCCCAGTTGAGGCACACTCTTTGTGCCTACATCGCTATCGAAATCCCTTACGCCGTCTATCATGGAGCCATAAGAGTTTCTTTCTAGGGCAACAATCCCGTCCTCAAAGAATGTTAGACTCTTTGGCTCAGGTCGCATCTCCTGCCGCATCTTTAGTAGTGTTGCCTCAGTAGTGTCCGAGGGAAGCGGAAACAGCGCGCTCTTTCCATTAATTCTCTGCATCCACTCTAGCATCATAGGGCGTATCCAATTATCCGGCGTAACCAACTTTGCAATAGTCTTTTCCTCGGGTGGCGCTTCACCCTCTGGCACTGGAAGACGCTTGTCAAGCTCTTTATCCAGCGCTACCGCATTGCATTCAATCAGTTGGTAATCGCATCCAGCAAAAGTAAAGAGATCAACGGCATAAGAGCGCCAAAGCTTTCTAATCTTGCGAGCCTCAATGTTATCATTGGCAAAGGAGACTAGCGTAACTTTTCTAGGTGCTTGCAACAAAGGCTGCAGTCCCATGGCAGTTGCTTCTTCAATATAACGGCTTCTAACGGCCTTCAACCTCTGCCGGTCATAAAGAACAGCTACCACTGAAATGGAAACTGTTGATGCAAATGCCCAAAACGCTTTGGACTTTGGGAGTGGCATCGACTAGAGTAAAATTTCGAATTATTCTTTACTGTAATCTCACAACCAAACGGGAATTATTCTTTAAATAACCCGTGCCAATATCAGAACGTTTGACGCAATGGGACTGACACTTGAACGTCGAGTAACTCTTTCCTTCCCCCCATATTCACTCTATAGACTCTTTTGACTGCGCATTCGGACCGCGTCAAGTGTGTCGACTTTCACCCCACCGAGCCATGGATGTTGGCCAGTTTGTACAGTGGCGTCGTGACCATTTGGAACTATGAGACGCAAACTGTCGTAAAGACAATTGAAGTCAGCGACATGCCTATTCGCACCTCAAAGTTTATTCCTCGCAAGAATTGGATCATCACTGGCGCCGACGACCTGATTATCCGGGTTTACAACTACAATACGCTGGAAAAGGTGACTCAATTTGAAGGCCACAGCGACTATATCCGCAGTTTTGCCATCCATCCTACCAGACCATACGTACTGTCGTGCTCAGACGACATGTCCGTCAAGTTGTGGGATTGGGAAAAGCAATGGAACTGCGTGACCACCTACGAGGGCCATGTCCATTATGTCATGGCTGTGACATTTAACCCCAAAGATACCAACACTTTTGCTACAGCCTCGCTGGACAGGACGATAAAGATTTGGAACATTGGCTCTGCGACTGCAAACTATACTTTGGAAGGGCACGATAAGGGGGTAAACTGCATTGACTACTATTCCGGTGGAGAGCGTCCCTACCTTGTCAGTGGCGCCGACGATGCCACCGTTCGTGTCTGGGACTACCAGACCAAATCTTGCGTTCGCGTCATGGAAGGACATGTTCAGAACATTTCTGCCGTTCTTTTCCACCCCGATCTCCCCCTCATTCTTTCGGGTAGTGAAGATGGATCAGTCAAGGTGTGGAGCTCCAATACATTCCGCTCCGAAGCCGTCTTTAATTTTTCTCTGGACCGCGTCTGGGCTTTGGCTATTAGAAAGGGCTCCACCGAGATTTCCGTTGGCTTTGACGAAGGCTCAGTCGTGTTTCAATTGGGTAAGGGAGAACCCGCTGCCTCTATGGATTCCAATGGCAAGCTAATCTGGGCACGCCACAATGAAATTCTCACCGGCAACATTAAGCAGACATTAGAGGAATGCGTCGAAATGAATGAGCCTGTTCCAGATGGTCAGCGTGTTATGCTGCCCAACAAAGAGCTTGGCCATTGTGAAGTCTATCCCCAGCTTTTGCAGCACAGTCCTAATGGTCGCTTTGTTGTCGTGTGCGGTGATGGCGAGTACATTATTTACACTGCCTTGGCTTGGCGCAACAAGACCTTTGGAAAGGGCCTAGAGTTGGCTTGGGCTTTGCCGAGTGGCAGCGAATATGCCGTGCGCGAATCTCTCTCAAAGATTACCGTCTTTCAAAATTTTGTCGAATCGGCATCTATCAAAGTCGCAAGTTCCTGCGAAAAGATTTTCGGGGGAGTCTTGTTGGGTGCTGCCTGTACTGGAGGACAGCTTTGCTTTTTTGACTGGAACTCGAGCCAGCTTGTGCGTCGCATTGATGTCGATGCAAAGCGTGTAATTTGGTCCGAATCGTCGCAAAAGGCGGCCATTTGCACTGAAGATTCCCTCTACATCCTCCAATTCAACAATGATATAGTGGAGAGCTACATCCAGTCCAACGGGTACCTTCCCGAGGATGGACTGGAGGAGGCCTTTGAATTTGTGGACGAGGTGAATGAAAAGATTGTTTCGGGAATCTGGATTGCCGATTGCTTCGTCTATGTCACTTCGCGCAATCGGATCAGCTACGTTGTCGGGGGTCAAACATATCAAATTGCAATTTCCGAGCGACCTCTATATCTAGTTGGCTTCTTAGCCAAAGAGAACCGTCTTGTACTGGTCGACAAGGATGCCGCCACCTTTACCTACACGCTGTCCATGGATGTCATTGCCTACGAAAGTGCAATTCTCAAGGGAGACATGGCCGCCGCCCAAGCACTAGTGGGATCGATTCCCTCTGATCAGCTAAACCGAGTTGCACATTTTTTGGATAGCCGAGGCCTAAAGAACCTTGCCTTGGATTTGGCGACAGAGACGGATTTCAAATTCGAGTTGGCAGTTCAGCTAAAAATGCTTGATTTGGCATACGAGTTGGTGTCCCACAGCGAGTCGCTTCATAAATGGCGCGAGCTTGGAGATTTGGCTCTTGCAGAGTGGAAGACTGCCTTGGCTGAAAAGTGCTACCTCAAGAGTGGCGACTTGGAGAGTTTGCTGTTGTTGTACTCCTCGTCGGGGAACGCCAATGGTCTGCTGACCCTGGGGTCAATGGCTGTGGAAAGTGCACAATTTAACATTGCCTTTACCTGCTATTTTGTGACGGGAAAACGGGAGGAATGCCTCGAACTGCTCATCAAGACGGAGAGATATCCTGAAGCTGCCCTTTTTGCAAGAACATATCTCCCCAGCGGCGTTGATCGAGCCGTTTCCCTTTGGCGACAGCAATTGGCCGCAAAGAAGCATCGCGCGGCCACATTTATTGCTGAGCCATTTGCTAACCCCGAATTGTTCCCCGAGTACACCGATGCCATTGCCGTAGAGGACACTTCCCGTTCTGCAAGGGGCGGCTATGATTCGGCAAAGTCTCGATCAGTATCGTTTGAAGCGCCTGCGCCTCTCTTAGAAGTCTCGTCTAGTGATTTGAGCCGTTCCAGTTACGCCCCTCCTCCAATCAGTCCCTATGAGACGGCCTTTTCCGACCACATGTCCATGGAGGTTAATGTGGGGAATGGTTCCATTCGCGCCGATGATCTTGATGATCTTGCCTCGATTTCCATTTCCGAGTCACGAGAAGACCCCAATGCGCCACCATCTCGTGGATTAGAAGGACTCTCTATCCAGGAGCTGGAGGAAGAGCACCTTGAAGAGCACCCTGAAGAGCATTTTGAAGAGCACCCTGAAGAGCATCTTGAAGAGCACCCTGAAAAGCATCTTGAAGATTACCCCTCTCTCAAATTCAAATCCGTCGAACCAGTCGAACCAGCCGAGTCAGAGGAGAAAGATGAATTCAACAATGTCGAGCCAGTGGAATTGGGTGATGAAGGGTTCCATACGCCTCAGGATGATGCCACGCCAACCAAAAAGCCCCCCGTTGACATCATCTTTGACGATGATGATGGATGGGAATAGTCACTTTAGCAACCCAAAGTAAATTCAATGTATTTTCTATACTCTTTGTTAAGACATTATCAGTCATTGGGATATTATCAATATATCACTGAGATTTTGTCAATATACCATTGAGATATTATCGACATGCCACGCCGTTATACCGCACCAATACACCCTCATGACCTCCTGACCTCCTGACCTCATATCCTCATACCCTCATACCCTCATACCTTCATACCTTCATGCCAATTGGAGACGCAGTGCAGGTCGATTGGGATTCGGTACAAATGCTTTTATGCCTCGTTCGCTGATCCAGACGGGAATGCATACCATATTTCCTTCAGTGTTGGTTGCCTCGAGAACAGCACCTCCTTGGTCGAGCCCTTCAATCTCAATCTTTACAGAATCTTGGCAGTCAATCAATTGCAAAATGACTTCTTTTTCGACTTTGACGACGCGCTTGTTCATGTATGGGCGAAGGATGGCCACTGATTCGGATAGCAATCGGTATGGACAGTCTACTGGAACCGGTCTGTTACTTTCGTATACTTCAAAAGCGCGCACTCCCGCATTCACAATCTTTAGGGATCCATTGTACAATTCCTGCTCTCCCTCAACACGATGGGAGGACACGGTGGCCTTGAAAATTGGCATGGCACATGGCGAGACGAGACTGACGACTTTGATGGGGTCGCGTTCCGAGCGGACAAGGAATCCATAGCCATTTTGGATGAGACGCTCCTTATCAATACCGAACCAATCGAAAATGTTGTCGAGAACCGGATCATTAGAGGGATCCAAAATACGGAACTCGCTTTCAGTCTTGGGAACACCAAACTTGCGCTTTCCCTTCTTCACTGGACGCGGTGCGCTATTTGCTGAGGGCTCAGCTGCGACAGTATCAATATCGGCAGTTTTGGCAATGACTGCAACAAAAAAGGCGCCAGTATTTTGCAAATGGGGATAGATGCGAAGACAGCGGTCCAGATTCAGCTGAGAATATTCCGGCTTTGGGAATAGAGATGGTGGGAAGCGTTTTCGTTGATCCTGAGGCACATCCTCAGCCTTTTCATACTCTGCTCCGTCCTTGGTAAGAACCTTCCATCCGGACTTGCCAGGACGACGTTCCAAGCCAGCCAAATCAGAAGAAACATCGACCAGATGGAGAGCATGGGAGTATTGATGCAGAATGTACGCAAGTACTGCCTCATTCTCGACGGGATTCATGCTGCACGTAGAATACACAAGTCTACCACCAACTTTTAGCAATCTCACTGCCTTATCCAAAAGTCGAATCTGCAGGGGATGCAGACCAAGTGCCAGATGGGGTGTCCAAGTTTTCCACAAGTTGGCATTCTTTCTTAGGGTTCCATCGCCACTACATGGGACATCAGCCAGGATACGATCAAAATAGACGCGCTCAAAGTTCCCATTGGCCGCTGCAACCAGTGTGGGGAATGAGGTACCGTCATTGTTGGCGACCAGCAGGCCTGGCGACAGAATTCTCTTTACCTGATGGTATAATAAATATGCGCGCTGTTGATCAGAATCATTGGCAATGACCAATCCGGTAGCCTCAACGTCCATCTTTTGTGCGTCTGCATGCATATACTCTACGAGCTGTGCCGTCTTTGATCCTGGGGCAGCACACATGTCCAATACCAAATGCTCCGCCTTGATATCCATCAACAACGGAGGCACCATACTGACTGCCTCTTGTCTACTAATGTCTCCATTTTCAGTGGCTGCAACTAGCCATTTATGAAAGGCCGAGTAGCCTTCCTGCGTGCGCATCGACTTGCGATCCGTATCCAAGTGAAAGGCATATCCCTCTGGATACCAAGGCAAAGAGCGAGCTGCAGTCCCAAGAGTTGGGAGGAGGACGTCGTGGAGCTGACGGTTGATGGATGCAGCTTCGTCACGATGACCAGTCAGACGAAACGTAATGGGCAAATTTTGTCCCAAAACGGCCAGAAACTGGGGCCATTCCTCGTCCGGAATAATTTCTTGGCGTCGATAATAATCTTCCAACACTGCATTTTCTCTCTTAATATCATCGTAGTGTACATATCCGTCGGTTCTTGACTTTTTAGGGGCACTCTCCATAACGGGCGCAGACTCTGCAACTTGTTCAGTCATTGGCTACCAGGGCAGGGTCCAACGGCTACTATCATGACATTAGTATCGGAGGGGACAATCTCAACTTTTAGCTTGGAACCGTGTCGTCGTGTTATGCTCTTCTCAAAGCTCAGGTAAAACAATCTCGAAATTTTATTCAACTCTTAGTTATGACGAGCTTTCTTGCGAGGTTCATCTTTCTCATCGTCATCACTGCCTTCGGCTTCCTCGCCATCATCAGAATCGTCAGAATCGTAGTATGACTCTTCCTCGTCATCTTCATCATCATCTTCATCGTCATCAGACTCGTCGTCGTCATCTTCGTCATCATCATCTTCATCGTCAGACTCGTCGTCTTCACCCTCGTCGTCATCTTCGTCATCATCCTCCTCGCCGTCATCACCAGACACTCCGTCCTCATCGTCATTGTCATTGTCGTTGTCATTATCTTCCTCTTCTTCGTCATCCTCTTCATCATCTTCCTCATCTTCTTCATCATCTTCCTCGTCATCGTCAGCACGACCACGTCCACTACCGGGTGCAAGGGCCATGCTCAGCTTCAACTCTGACGTTTCAACAGCTTCAGCAGTTTCCTGGTCAACTTTGCTTGGCGCTTCGGCGTTAAGCTCAGCACGGGCCATGGCTACAGCATCGTCCAGACGCAGAGAGGTGGCAAAGTCGTTCCTCTCCGCCAATTCGGTGCGAATCTGAGTGCGCTTGGCAAGAACCTTTTCCTCAGTAAGGGGCGTGCTTGGGAAGAGACTGATATATTTGGAAGTCTCAGGGAAGGCCTGGACATAGATCACGTCCCTCTTGGCCTCCATCCACTTTTGCAAATTCTCCTCAGTCGGTTCAGCGACCAACGCCTTTGCGGCCTGACGGAGATGGCGACGTGCTTTGGTGCTCTCAAAGAATCGCACCTTGGCGTACTTGGAGCGCATTTTGCGCTGTTTCTCCTCCACAGTGCGCTCTTGCACCAAACTGTTGATGTGCTGTAGCTTACGCTCCTGTTGTTGGCGGATGTCTGCGGATAGGTTGGGCCGTGAGAGCAGGCGGGTTACGTCACGCAGCTGCTTTTTCAGGTTAGAGGGGAGGATAGTGGCAACGGTCATTATGAGATGGAGATTTAGCGCTAATTGACCTCACTGGCCCCCGGGACTAAGAAAGCTGGTAAATTCCTCGGAAACCCTGGCTGATGATTTGATTGGCTGGCGTGGTTTGTTGGAATGTCCGACCCGGACAACTTGAATTATCGTCCTTTGGACAAAGCCAGTCGACAGAAATGTTGGGCAGTGCGCGACAAACTATTCGCGTGTCTTGATGATACAGTTCAGAATGGGAAAGCTGGAGAAGGCGGGGAAGCTGGGGAAGATGTGTCAGCTTGTGCTGAACTAAAATCAATGCTAAAAGAAGCCTGTCCAAGTTCATGGGTAACTGTGCTGTTGTACTAGATTTTGTAGGCAGAGCACTTTATGACAAGGCGCCATAACGATCGGCGTCGCGTAGCTGAATTGAAAAGCATGGGTGCCCGCGATATCAATGAGGCAATCCAAAGTGGCGATGTAATAGTAACCGAGTCTCTATAAACACTGGCCATTGGGTAGATACTTTAGAATAGATAGATAATTGATACTATAGCCCAACAATAACTTGCCCACGATGGTTGAGAGACTGATAAATTCAACTCCACCTCATACTCTCGCGCGTCAACACCTATGCCTGATACGCGCCAATTTAACATTAATACATTTCGGAAATCTTATGAAGCTGCTGCAGTCGCTGGACGGTCTACAGTTAAAATCACAGCACATTTTTGTTCGTTGGATGCGGAGGGGTCGAATGCCTGCCAAGCATGGAAATAAGCAGTACTATAAGGGTATCTGAGTTGCCTCATACGTTTGACACTTTCAGGTTCTGGAACTGGCTCTCTCGGGCATTACCAGGGAGCACATTACATTCTCGACCCAAAAAAGATTAGACAATTCATGATCCCCGATCTCACCAACTTTACCCTAAAACCATATGTATCACATACTGCAAACAAATCCCAGATCAAGTGTGTCAAGACTGTGCAGGACTACATTGACAAGGCGCTGCCAAAATAATAAATGAAACGAAAATATTTACGTGTTAAAGTCGAGGATGAGTGGTGTTGGATACAGACCACCCGCTGAAATGGTTGCTCCCGAGAGCGAGGCTCCCAGTCCACAGTCATACTACTCCTGGTACTCGCTATACTACTGGATACTGGGAATATTAATCATTGCGTTGGTCGTTTACATTACGGTGGACACGCTGACCCGCCCGGATACCCAGTTCATAGTTGGACGGTTCATCCTAGGAATTTCGCCATACATTTGGGGCTCCCTAGGACTGGCTATTTCCCTCTCCTTGTCTGCCTTGGGAGCTGGATGGTACACTTTCGTCCTGTTACTCATCCCTAGGGGCATCTTTACTATTGGTAGCACCCTGCTCGGCACCACAGTCAAAGTTCCTCGCGTCCGCACCAAGAACCTCATCAGCGTTTTGCTATGCGAAGCGGTGGCTATTTATGGAATTATTACCAACGTTATCATGAGCGGCAAGCTGGCACAATATTCCAGTGCAACGCCCCAGAATTGCCACATTGGATATGCCATCTTCTGGGCCGGTGTGACGGTGGGGATAGCCGAGTTTTCCTGTGCGCTCGCAGTCGGCCTGATTGGCAGTAGTGCAGTGATTGCAGATGCGCAGAATCCGTCCTTGTTTGTCAAGATTCTGATTATTGAAATTTTCGCCAGCGCCATCGGACTGTTTGGTGTCATTTCTGCAATCGTTACCATCCTTCCGCTACCCACAATGGCCTAGTTTGTGTTCTATAAATTTATATCTAGAGCAAAAGTGTGAAGTACAAAAAGGCAAAAAATGAAAAATGATCTACAATAGATCGTATATACCAATAAACGTTCCGTTAACCAGTGCCCTCATTCATGGTTGGTAATCTTAGTAGTGCCATGTCCCACAATCGGGTGCATTAAGTGAGAATGGTAGGCCAGGTGCCACATACTCTGGTAAAAAACTTTTGCTCTCGCTCATTAGCATGGTCTTTATTTTAATCCTCGTTCATTTATAAAATAGCCTAACCAGACTAACTGAGGCAATACCAAGCACGGCTCCCAACATGACCGCCTGATAGGACATTCTTCGACCATGATCCAGGGGCACATGATATTCATCATAGGCCACCTTGCCAATGTCGCCTTCATCGTCCAGGACAGGTCTCAGAATGACATAGAGCAATTTGTGATCGGACCATTTGTAGTGATGATTGTCCATGCCCTTTCCCAAAACGTGCCAGCCCCTCAACATTGTCCAGTCCAATTTACCAGCAAATGTTCCGCTATATCCCTGTAACGTCGTATCCTTTGTGACACTGAATGGATCATAAAAGTAGGGGTTGATCAAAGAAGACATTTCCTCATCGCTCAAGGGCGATCCACGGTACTTTTCCGAGTTGGGACTATTCTGGGTATATGACAAAATATGCTTCTGCCACCAGGCCGCCTCAGAATATCCAAGGGATCCCAGCCGCATTCCATCGCGACAGTACATGGACGAGAGTCGTGCAATTCCATGTGCCATTGTATTTAGATCGCCGAAAATAAGCTGCCTTGGAGTCCGCTCTTGGTTGATCTTTGAATGGGCAAACACATCAGCCAGTTGCCGCAGTCTCCCAAAAATGCCAGTAAACACTTCAAAGTGAAGCGAGTAGCAGAGCACGGGCGAATCCAGTCCCGGCACATGTATATCAGCAGCAAGAACAACCCGGGCTCCACGACGCGGCTCGCCTATTAGGGGGCCTTCTCGGTCCCAGTCCACAGGTTGGTGGTGGTGTGGCCAGCTACGCGGCTCAAAGTCAAATCGACTGAGAATCGCGTTGCCATGTACGCCGCCGCCCTGGAGATGGGGTCTGCGTAACGGAGAATGAAACTCTTCATATTCGGTCACAAAGGCGCACTTCATCTGCAATGCCTCCGCTATCTCCAACGCGCAGTTTCTATTATCCGAGCGCTCGCAATGAATGTCCAGTTCTTGGAGACAAATGATATCGGCACGGTGGCTCTTTAGCGCCGTAATAACGTCATTGAGTTTATAACCACGCTCAATGTTCCACTGGATGCACTTTAGGGTCACGGGAATGGGGATTTTCTTGGCTGACAGCTTGATCCTTTTCTGTTCCGCAGACCGGCAGTCATATATCAATATGTCGCCCACTTGCGGCAGCTTTGGGAAAGAGTTTCCATGAAAAGAATTCACCATTACAGAATTGTCAAAGAAATCTGATAATCTTATTGTAAGATAATATTCGCTGTCTATTGGCAACCCCAATCAGAATATCTATCCATATACCCAATCCGGCGTGTTGAGAGTGGCCGCCCATAGATAGCTGATATGGCGGTCTCACAATGTCCCGCTCAAATTCAGCACCTATGTGGTCTCACAATAATATTACACTCAAATCCAGTACCTATATGGTCTCACAATAATGCTCCACCTAAATCCAGCGCCTATATGGTCACACAATAATGTTCTACTCAAATTTGGCACTTACTACTGCTCAAGCGGCCAATCCCATAAAGTTGCCGGACCAGCGTAGTGACCAATCGGGAGCGCGGAAGCCAAGGTTGAAAGATATCTCATTCGTCAGAACTGTTTCAGATTCACCTCAGATAGGCACTAGAGAGACACCAACGTCACAAAACGCTCTTTGAGAAAGTACTTTAATGGATACTGTCAAGTTTGAAATTGCACTGGCGCGGTATCCGCCCCGCAGCTCGGCAACGCCATCACCCGCGCCGAGTGCCACTGTTCCTAGCCTCACCAAGGAGAGTCCCGGGACACCAACTTTACAAGAGGACGTAAAGGTCCCTGCCACAACCAAGAATATATCAGGAAACGGAAGAGCGGTGGTTCCAGAGGGCAAACAAAGCCTCGGCGATCGGTTCCATGACTGGATGGAGATGGATTTGGAGCACGGCCTATAGACAGTGATACGTGGTGGGCTAGCTAGCCACGTTTAATAATCCACATGGGCCACCTCGACCCATCAAGGTCTCTCGCATTCAACTTTTATCCAGTTGTCAAGATTGCCGTCTATTGTCCTATTATTTGCTAATTAAATCTTCCGTTTGATTGGACTGTCTAACTAAAAATAGTAACGAGGAATGAAAAATGCTTCATGGACATGAGGCGATTGGACAAGGACACTTGTGTGATGAGGGCCGCTAGCCTGCTATCACTATTCAGTTGCTTGACTGTGGCATCAAGGGTAGAACCCGGGAAGAGACTGATAAAAACGGAATTTGAAGTATTGGAGCTGAACGATGATGAGGTGCAAGATCTCATTGTACGTAATGCGCCGTTTATGGATATCAGCTATGGTCCAGAGTTGCAGAAAAGTGACAGTCTTCCCAAGGCCAAACTTCCCACAAAGCTTCGAGAGCATCGTGCCTCAACGATCCGGACCCTAATCGATGACATTGACAAGGAGCTGATGAAGAAGCATTCTAACAAGTTGGCCAGTTCTCGCAGCAAAGCAACAACTGGAAGAGAGCCTACAGAATGGCTTTTCCGGATGATCAGGCATCTAACCAAGAATTCGCCCATGAGGGTGACCACGCAGCGCATCATTCACAAAGGGCGACCTCAATTTAGCATTTCTTGTCGAATAGAATCGCCTGACAAGAACATGTCCTTGGACAAGATGGATCGTGTCATTTTGAGCGCCCCTATTAACGGCGGTGCTAGTGTGGTCGCTCAATTAGAGGTCCTCCGTCTGGTCGCCTCCACCGCCGTACAAATAACCCGTCCAATCGAATTCCTCTTCTTTTCGGCTGAAAAGGCCGGTCTCCTCGGCAGCCAGAGTGTCATCCGTCATTACCAAAAGAAGAACATCTCAGCTGCAGTGCTGCACACTGACATTGATTCTCACACGGCTTCGGGCGCAGAGGCAGCCATTGGCCTGATTAGAGATAACACGGATCGTCGGATGAACAGGCTCCTTCAAATACTCATCGGGTCTTATAGCACACTGCCCGTGAGAAACATAAAATGTGGATACGCATGTAGTGACTACTACAGCTGGCATGTTGCCGGATATCCAGTGGCAGGGCTCTCTTCAGGAACCATGACGAAAAGACGTTCCCATACTTTAGCAAAGACTGTCAATTTCGACTATGTGAAAGAATTTGTAAATATTGCACTGTCGTATGCGCTGCATATGACGGATCCAGAGGTAAATTACAACTAGAGGTGGAATAAAAAGGTTGGATTTAGTACACTTTAGTCGAAGCTAGTAAAGTTATGGGTCTATGCGCCAGACATATGCACCGGGTAGTTATAGACCGCAGCACTTGCAACACGGTAGCACAGGGTTCGTAGCAATTGAGCCGTAAATGTTAATCGTCGTGGTAACTACGCCATTCTGTTTGGCAGCGACTACAAAATTACCGCCGTCAGCCGCCAGCCGGAAGAAGCCCTTGGGAACCACATGAAAATCAGCTTTGGTGCCGGGCAGTACGGCCAACTCGTGGTCCTTGTCGCCCAAATAGTCTCTTACTGCGCCAAGATGGATCGCACCGGTTCCCAACACTGGTACCTCACAGATACTGTCGAGTCGGGATCTGCACTCGTGCTCCGGAATTGCCACCGCTCCTCCTGGATAAATAGCGGCGCACTCGTCCCCAAAATGGTCTCCCAGAAAACCAGAAATGAACGCAGGTCCGTGGATCCTTGCCGTCAAATATTGCAGATTCTCCAAAGTGTCCACATCAACGAGATCGCCGCCGAGGGCAACGCAGCGTGTCCTTGCATATGTATAGTTTGAGCGCAAATTGCCATGAAACACGAGATATTGTGTCGTTCCATGCAATTCCAACGGGTTGATGAGGTATGGGTTGGTAATCTGCTCCTCGCCCACAACAACAGAGAAGAGGAAAAGTGCAGCAAAAAGCAGCATGGTTGTTTGCGAATGGCGCACAATGCGAAAATATACGCAACGATGCGTTGCCATGGATGGTATCTATGGTCTTTGGTTGTCATGGGTGATATAGCTGGGTTACCATGGATAATGCATCATGTTGTGACGTAGAAGACTGATTAGTATGTCTTTTGGAAATAGTTCCCTAGTTTGGAGAAGGATAATCAGAACAATCGATGAAGGATAATAAGATCTTTACCATTTGGGAGACTATAAAAGGGTCGTTGGATTGACTGAATAAATTCTCTTCTCGCCTAAACTGGGCCGTGGTATTATCCCACTACGCGACACAAGGTTGCGAATCCTATACATTACAATACGACAATCTCTGCCTTTGTGCCTATTGGCGATCCTGATCAGAATATTCAATGTGTTGAGAGTAATTATTTATAAACGGCACAAATCTGAAAGGATTTATATACGTCTAATACACCCCCATAAGGAGCCTCTATATTCAACTCGACACTCAACTTTCACCACCCTCATCGCTCAAAACTCGGAACTCGACGCTTAACTCTCAACCTCACCGCTCAAAACTCGAAACTCAACACTCAATCTCATAAGGCCGGGGATCGGTATGGGTGATGATGACCAATTGGTATTTTAGTATGTTTTGGTCTTATTATTGTAGATTTCTAGTACTACGCAGCCAAAGAGCAAGACGACTGTAACTCTGGCAGGAAAGGTCGAACCGGTCGAGCTAAGTAATGCCGATTTTGAAAAACAGCGTCGTCTTCATGAACGTCAGAAGCACGCCGAGGCCAAACGGCCCAAGAAACATCGTCTTGAACGCGGCGACCCTGCCAATGTTGAAGGCTTCCGTGGTCCGTGGGCTGGCTTTGTGGGAGAAAATAAGGGCGAGGAGGCCGTGACGCAGCCAAGTGAGGAAGAGATGAACAAGTTTTTGACAGAAAAATCGCGCTTTGTGCCAGCCACTCTTAGTGGGCATGTTGCATTAGGACAGGAACGCTCCGTTTTTCACGGCAAAGAGGAGAGAGACTATTTGGGTCGGTCGTACATGTCGCCTCCACATGAGGAGGGCATGTCCTTTGACAAGGAGACATTTGACTGTTTCGCTCCCAAACGGCTCATCCACACTTGGACAGGCCACACAAAGGGGGTAAATTCTATTCGATTCATCCCAAAGACGGGACATTTACTCTTGTCTGCCGCACAGGACCAGCGGATCAAGCTGTGGAATGTATATGGCGAACGAGAGTGTATCCGGACATTCTATGGACACAACAAGCCGGTGCGTGAGGTCAACTTTAGCTCAGATGGAGGCAAATTTGTCAGTTGCTCCTATGACCGATCCTACAAACAATGGGACACTGAGACGGGAAAATGCATTTTTGGCAAAGAATACAGCACCATCCCATACTGTGTCCGGACCCATCCCGACGACCCCAATATCATGCTCGTGGGAACTGCTGATAAAAAGGTGCTGCAGTGGGACATCCGCGCCGACGAACTCGTCCTGGAATACAGTCAACACAACGGCGCAATCAACACAATTACCTTCTTCAACGAGGGACGCAACTTTGTAACATCGAGCGATGACCGCACACTTCGCGTCTGGGAATACGGAAACGGAAATTCAGTCAAGACAATCAGCGATCCAGAAATGCAAAGCATGCCATATGTTGCGCATCATCCTACTGAACCGTTTCTTGCATTCCAATCATTAGCTAATCAGATTCAGATTTATTCGCTGCACGATCTCTTGACTCCGCGTAACAAACGGTTCATTGGACATTCCACCTCGGGATATGCGTGCCAGGTCAACTTTTCGCCCGATGGACGTTACATTTGCTCTGGCGATGGACGGGGCCAGGTGATGGTGTGGAACTGGCAGAACGGCCAACAGGTAAGAAGACTAGATGCACATCCGCAAGTCTGTATTGGTGTGGAATGGAATCCCCAGCATGCAAGTAGAATGGCGTCTTGTAGTTGGGACGGAACGATAAAGTATTGGGAATAAACTAATTGTCAAGAAGCCAAGAGTTTTTGTGGTCAACAATTCAATGCTCCCCCCCCAGCATAATTTCAGTCTGGGATGGCTCTAAAACTCATCTGATACACTCTAACAAATCAAATTGTACACAACCATTATCCCACTACTCAGGATATCCAAGTTTCTAGTAAATTGACTCTTTGGTTGACACGCCACCTCATAGGCTAATCGATACTCCAGCTCGTATCCAATTCCGTCATAGTGTAGTTTGGACAGCAACAACAGGGTAAAGAGTCTTATAACGTCATTGCACATGTCTTCTGGCGGATCGTTCAAGCTCAACCAATGCCGCTCAACCAGTCCATAATTGGTGGAGAACACTATAACATATTTTCGCAAATGCTCCAAACACTGATGGAATAGCCTTTTCACGTGCCCCAAGGAATTGCGGTAAATGGGCACTCTGAATAAATAGTGCGCCCAGGTGAGATCAAAGCCGGCACTTCCAATGATCCAATGTCGCTTCCACGGGAGGATACTCTCCCATCTCCGAAAATAGGCGATCCGTTCTTCGGCAGTAAAACAGCCCATTACTGTGGGTTTTACTTTGGTCAGTTGGGGTCGGATGTCATGTAGCCGTTTGTATAGATTGTTAGTGTACAGCCGACAACTGCCTGCCGTGCCATATTCGGTAATGAGACGCAATAGTTCGACAAATTCAAAATCACTCGCCGCTTTCAGGTGCTTGCGTGTGGCAGAGACTAGGGAACTCGGGGGAACGACACGCTGGATACCATGAACCAATATCCCAAGTTTAACAAGGTGAATAGGATCGGTGCTCGTGAACACTCCCGAAAGCGTCATATTCGGGGCCGTCCTTCTTATATAGGCCGTAATCTTTGTTGTCTTGATCAACACCTCGTAAGGAATATTTGGAGAGTACTTTAATATTGCGTCATAAAAAAGTCGGGCTTCCTGAATTTCTAGCTCTGTGTGGTGTCGCAGAGCCGCCAGTCGCTCTATCGTAATCTCTAGGATGACCAGATAGTTTTCGACATTGTTTTGATGGCGCTCCAGATTTCCGCATAGAAATTTGACAAACGTCAACTCGTTTCCAAAATTTTCGACCATGTGATGGCTTAGATATCCAGACACTGGAACGTTGGATAGCATGTCATCTGTCGGCAGAAATGACCAGTCAAGGATTCTTGTGACTAGTCGGGATCGGAAGAGACCAAACCGATCTATGCAGTCAATATTGAGTAACGCCAGCTTCAATGCAAACTCATTTTCCATATTGCAATCTGGAGGCGCTGACGCGTAAAGTCCATCCCTCAAATTGTCCACAGTGTCCTGAATAGTCAGAACTTTTAACAACTGGGCACATTCCGGTGTCAAAAAGTACTGTTCGTATTTTGGATTTGCAACCACAAACTCGCGGACCATTTGGTAAATATTGCGTGTCCACTTGGAGCAAGTATCAGTCAAAATCTTTGTCTGTCCCAAGCCAAAAGAACTCAGCATTTGGCCCATGGCTGGATAATTGTCTTTATATTGTAGCGATGACCAATAGACGACGTGTAAGAGTGCGCCATCGAGCTTAGTCTCGATGATGTTTTGGGATAATTTGATGCATATTGCCGAACATGTGATGATGAGACGGAGCCACACGAGCCTCATTTTGACAATATTCTTGCGGGGATGGTATTAAAACTTGTCAACCCTGGGCGGCGTGGCCAGCACTGTCTCATGTCAAACCGAATACATTTTGGCAGCTTGAACGACGTATCCCATGAAGACACCAATGACATTGAAGGAGTCGCGCTGGAGGAAATAAAGGCCTCTCACTCTCCTCAGCTGGTCGAACCCACCGCATTACAGTCTCTCTATCTCTCCGAGCGACAAGCAAAGCAACGCGGAAAACAGCTTGCCATCCCCACAGACGACCGTATCGTAAAGAGTTGGCTACGCGGCATTAAAGAACCCATCACAGTTTTTGCCGAGGGCCCTTATGACCGTCGTGAACGACTTCGGACATTATTATCATCAGGAAAGCGTGAACAATACCAAAAGCTGTTGGATGTAGCGGGTCTGGAGACGAAACAGGAGGAACAGGTGGATGATTCGGAAGAGTTTTTTGTGCCGGGTTCAAGAGAGTTGGAAGAGACGAGACGTTGGCTAGTAGAGTACAGCCTAAAACGCTCACAAGAACGGTTAAATCAAGAGAAAGAGTACCGAGCGCAGCCACCAGAAAAAGTGCAACGGCAGCGATCCGAGCTGTATGCAAAAATGCGAGGTTTTGAATTGGTAGCGAGTCAGGTGGGGGGAGAGCGGCCAATTTCATCCTGTTCTTTCTCTCCCGACGGCGGAGTGTTTGCGACGGGTGATTTTGGGGGCGTCTGTCGTATTTGGTCGGCTGAGGACTGCACTCTGATTTGCGAATTGGAGGGTGTGCATTCGTCACGAATTGGGAGTGTCGTCTTTAGTCCAGTAGACAACACACTGGCCAGCTGCGACAACGAGGGAAAGATTGCGCTTTGGTCTTTGCAGCAAGAAAAGGCGACGGGTGAGCTGAGAGGACATACAGGAAGGGTGTCACAGGTGGCTTTTCATCCCTCGGGACGTTTGCTAGGCTCGGCGAGTTTTGACCACAGTTGGCGTCTTTGGGACGTGGAACGACAATGTGAACTGCAATTGCAAGAGGGACATTCTCGTCACGTGTACTCGATGGCATTCCATCCTGATGGGGCATTGGCGGCAACGGGTGCACTCGATTCCCATGGCCGGATTTGGGATCTCAGATTGGGTCGGGCCATTTGGACACTGCAAGGCCACATCAAGGCAATCCTGTCACTTGATTTTCATCCTCTCCTTCCCACAATCGCTACCGGAAGTGAAGATGGCACTGTGCGCATCTGGGATTTGCGTAAACTACTTCCTACTCATGTGCTTCCAGCTCAGTCTTCCGTGGTAAGTTGTGCCAAATGGCGCAATGAAGTGCTGCTTACCGCGGGTTTCGATGGTACAGCCCGACTTTGGAGTACAGATCTAAAGCCGCTTGTCACTCTCAGTGGAAACGAATCCAAGGTATTGGATGCAGAAATGTCAAGAGGCGCGGGGCCCAGTGTATTAACTGCAAGTGCAGATCGTACGATAAAGCTATGGAAGTGTCAGAATGCAAATTCGATGGCTACTTGATGTGTATATTGATGTACTTTTCACGTAGTGGGGATAATACCACGGACGTTGTCAGGCGGGAAGAGACGACGAGATGGGACGAGAAGAGAAGAGAAGAGGCGAGAATTTATTCAGTCAATCCAACGACCCTCTTATAGTCTCACAAATAACATAATAGTCCTAAATGGTAAAGACCTCATTATCCTTCATCGTATAGCACTTTTATTATACAGTTATTTTTCATAAACGGGATTGGCCTCAAATCTATCGTTGACAGTGTATCGTTCCACGTATCTCTGCCACTCTCCCGTGTCAATTCTTCGGCCTTCCTTGGGTAATTGTAAAGATTCCGCCCGCTCAGGTGTCATATCCATCACCAGGGTCATCATCTTTTCTACCGGATCGACAAGACCAAACAAATGATACTTCAGCCCCTTGAAGAAGCTGTTGCGATAGTCTCGTAACGGATAGCGATATTTAAAGGTCCGTGGTCGGATCGGTCCGCCATTCGAGGAGGACGGCCGTTTCGGCAAACGGCTGGTATTGTACTCCTCATCCTCAGACCACCACACCTCTATGCGTTCCCTGTGGTCGTCCCCCGTGCACACATCTTCTGCCAGTCCAATTCCACGACGAGATAGAAAGACATAGCCGCGATGCAACTGTCGGAGTTTTGGTTTTAACTGCGAAATGACTGCGCTGATCACTGACTGAGTGCTCCTAGTCGGAATTCCAGCCAGGAGAGTTTGAATATAGTCATATCGACGCTTCGACATGTTTGGAAAGTCTGGATGACCACATAGCTCGTCTCTTGCGCGTTGGGGAGCATTGTAGGCATGTTCCGTGTCACCGTGCTGGGAAGACAAGACGATATTGTCGCCAGGGGCAATTCTCCTTCGTTGTCGCACTCTTCGTCGGTTCCGGTGCTCGGCGGACCGGGAAACCCACACAAATCCAATGCTCTCCACATACACCATTTCTGTGGACTGTGCGTCTTGTCGCGAATGCACGCCTAACCATAGTATCCACAATATCAATGCAGTCCGCATCGTTGACCCCGGTCGCAGGAATGGGACGAGCTGCCATTCAGCCCAGTAACTATCCCCATCTGCAGAACCTCATCAAACGGGATGCAGCATCCTACGCACAAGAGTTTGCCCAACAGTATTTGCACTTCAAGGCTTCCCTGGCGATTGTCGAGGTTCGTCCCTCAGCGGCAGATGACCATTTTGAGGCACTAGTGACCTTTCTCAGTCATGTCGCTGGCTGTTATCCAGAGAGTCGACAAGAGTTTCCAGGCTTGATAACGGGACTGCTTGAGCGAGAAGCAGCGGGAATGAATGCGTCGCTACGACGAGTATTGGTGCAAGGCCTGTTGCTACTCCGGAAGCACGGACTGCTGGAGCTGCAGCCGTTGCTGGAGCTATTTTTCCGACTGTTGCGGGTACAGGACAAGACACTGCGAGAGATGCTATACACGTCTATTGTGGGCGAAGTGCGTCGGGCCAACCGACCCCACAAAAACAATGGCCTGAACCGGTCCCTGCAGAACTACATGTATGGCCTATTTGAAGAACATTCCGGGACGCAGTTGGGCACTGATGAGAATTTGGCATTAGACCGCATTTTGCAGATTATCATTGAACTCTACCGAAAGCGCATTTGGGACGATGTCCGCACCGTAAACGTTGTGGCTGATGCAGCTGTGCGAAAGGTCAGTCCCAAAGTGATGAATACGGCGCTGAATTTCTTTGTGGGTCGTTTCCGTGGAAAGGCGCTGGCCGACGATAGTGAAGATGAGGAAGAGGAAGGCAATGAATACAAGGAGCTACTGCAAAAGAGTAGCTTTAGTGGAGCAAACAAGCGCACCACAGCAAAAAAGCTGAAAAAAGCACTAAATGGAATGCATCGAAAGGAGCGAAAGAATCAAAACAACGACCGACACGGCTCCTTTGCCGCTATCCATCTTTTGCACGATCCACAGGGTTTTGTTGAAAAGCTATTTGCGCAGCTAAAGCGTAGTAACGAACCCTTTGATCTGAAGCTGTTGATGATGAATGTAATCTCGCGTGTGATTGGAGCGCATCGACTTTTACTACTTGACTTTTACTCCTTCCTTCATCGCTACATTCAGCCCCATCAAAAGGAGGTTACTCAGATCTTGGCCTACGCCGCCCAGGCTACCCACGATATGCTTCCATCCGATGTCATGATGCCGCTACTCACTGCAATTACCCACAACTTTGCCGCTGAACACTGCGCCAATGAGGTGATTGCCGCTGGTCTCAACGGTCTGCGTGAAATTTGCACCCGTTGTCCCGCGGCTATGGAAAGTGACCTGTTGCAGGATCTCGCCCAATTCAAGGGTTACAATAACAAAGGCGTAGTCATGGCTGCACGTTCTCTGATTGCACTCTATCGAGAGTTTAATCCCGAAATGCTCCATCGTCGCGATCGTGGCAAGGAAGTGACCATTGCCATGAAAGAGGGCCGTGTCGCCAAGCCCATTACATTTGGCTCCAACACTATCACCCATCTTGATGCCAGTGGTATTCATGACCAATCCTCTCCTCAAGCCCACGCTGACTCTAACTCTGACCCCGGCTCTGATCTCGATTCTAACTCGGATTCTAACTTGGATTCGGATTCGGACACGGAACACTGTTCACCATCTGTAGACATTGTCACTTTGGCTTCACAAAAAATTTTCAGTCCAGCAGAGATTAGTAGACTACGCAAACGTGTTGCTGGTGAGATGGACGCCTCTGAATCAGAATCTAGCTCGGATTCAGATTCGGAAACTCAAGATCCAGACGTTGTGGATCCACGCAGCCTTGAATCGCGTAAAAAGACCAAGGCCGACTATGAGGCGCGCATGGCCTCTATTAAGACGGGGCGTGAGGGCCGTCTCAAGTATGGCTCAAAGAAGGGAAAACATCATGAAAAGGCCAGCTCCACGAACCGTGTCAAGGAAAAGACTACCAAGAATGCCATCATGTTGGCGCACAAGGGCACAGTGCGTGCCAAGAAGCGCAGATCCCTGAGAGAGAAACAGCTTACACAACGCAAGCATAGCCAAAAGCAAAAACAGCGTAGATAGATATTAATAGATCCCCATCGTTATTATGTGACATAGAGGATTGATTAGTTGGGTATTTGTGTGCTAGAGCGGATCGTTTTGCTGGGTGTTCGAGGACAGTGAGATGTGTATCCATACTATTCTAGGATTAGCAATGAACAGATGTCCGTATGACTTGGGTCGTGGTATCATCCCCACTACGCGGCATGTGCATCCATACTATTCTAGGATTAGCAGTGAACAACCCCCCTCCCCGTCTGTGGTATTATCCCCACTACGCAATAATCTTTAACCATCAGGGTGCCAATTTATCATGAACCTGCCTCGGGTACAGACGGCGTCTTGACCGGAGATGGACGGCTCAACCCCGGTTAGCTTGGAGAAAGTTTACCACACAGCCTCAGCCACAACCTGGGGCGGACCAGTAGGCATAGTTGGATCACAGCAACAACCGCAATCCAGGTATGTATATCAAAAGAAATGCCCGAATAAATCCTTTTCGCATTATAGTCAATAAAATTTATTCTATAAACAGTGGTTAATAACCTTGGCCAGTGTCCCTTTAACCCCTGTTATGTTAAGGACTTTGGTGTTCCTGCTGCTGTTTTTCCAGAATGCACCTGGCATCGTGCTGTATCTGTCACGAGATGACATGGCCAGAACGCTAACAGAAAGGCTAAAGTCTACCGTGGCCCATGTCCTCCTGAAATCTTCCGACTATGCTACTCTCACCCAAACTATGGAATATTTTTCGATACACGATGCCTTGGCCCGCAGCTGCAAACACTGGACTCCTGAGCTATATGACGATGTGAGCACTTATGTGGATGCAAATCCCGAATCCAGATGGCTCTTATCGCCCTGGTGCACCGCCAAACTGCAGTTCTCGGTCCCGCAAACTCTGAAATGGCACCATCTCCCGGTAACCGTGAGGGATCCCACTTGGTTTCTGAAAAGTATGCAACGTATTGACTATATGGACACTCGGGGAGAGTATCGCTTCAACTATCCGTGGTGGGAGGATATGAACTGGGAAAAATTCATCTTGGATGCTCACGACACTCCGTTGCACCGCTATCTGACGCCACTTGCACTGGAGTGGGCTGGAGATTTAGAGCCGCAGCTACTAAAGGTTCTTCTTAGATACATCAAGATCCATGACGAGCCAGCAAGAGCAGCGATTCTTCGTATCGTCTATGATCGATATGGACAGTTTGAAAACGATGACCTTGAGCTTGCTTACGTTGAATTTTTCGTAGAGATGCACACATTTGTCGCATCCGTAGGCGATTTGCTATTCGCTGTGCTGAACTGCATTCTTGACAATACCGGCCGCTGTGCCGCTCTGGAAGACTTTTCGCTTTTCCGGAACGACATTGAGACACGACATCTGGTACTCTTGCTTGCTCCTCCTTTTCGCGAGGACAATGCCTTTAGGAGAGTGATTACCCGGCTGAGTCGGATTAAACTGCCACAGTACGACTATTTGTCAATCATGCAGACACTTTCGCAGTATCCGACCTACCTGGACCGTTACAAGATCCTGGTAGACCATGATCGGTTGCTCAACAATCGGCTCACTTTATTTATCGGTCTCCCCGCCCTGCTCACGCCCGCACAGAACATTTCCCTGTTCAGAAAGACTTTTCAGAGAACAAACAACAAGTTGTTAACACTTGATGGGCAGAGCGATCAGAAGCACATCCTAAGAGTCCTCGCACAAAATCTAACCTTCTGCCCATATTATATCAACGGCCTTCCTGCGGAAGAACTGCTGCAAACCTGGCTATTCAAGTTGCTGGAGGAGAATGGGATGTACATGTCGAGCGGACCTCGATTCAGAGATATAGTGATAATCGTGACCGTGCTCACATTGCATTACAACTCCCCAGTCGAACTACCAGCCTCACAAGTAACTCAAATTGTGTGTGGTGGCGACGACCCTTACTTGAGAAAATTGCACGACGAAAAGAGTTTGGTAGAGGCACTCGCCGTAGCCTATAACATTAATTTTTGCTAAGACTACAACTAATAAAAGAGCTGGCATTTAACCGACAGACACACTCGTGATGAGTGGTGTAGTATATTGGATCTGTGTGATACTCGAGCAGTATCCGCTTAGTTTCCCCAACACAGATAGTAATCTCATAATCCGTTCCAGTAATGGGAGGGATGGCCAGCTATAAAACTGTCACATATTATAATAGAACTAAATGCGTTATGCTATACTATATCACAACCACAACCACAACCACATTACATCACACCCAATACCTAATACCCAACACTGCCCATATCACAACATAGTTTACTCATTTGCACCCCCTTTATCATCCTCACTTAGAAACACGTTACCGTATTATCAGCTCATTACATTAATCCATGAAACGAGAGGACCGCGAATGTTCAGGACGCGGCGAAGCACGCTCCTCCCACGATTCGGCCGGCTCTCGACGTCCAACTTCCGGGTTGGAATTGTTGTGATCGCCCCAGCCGCCCCGGGCACTACCCCAATCTTCGCGGGTAGTGGAACGGGATTCTTGGGCATGGCCACCCAGGCTCCGGTGGTCACGGGTAGGCTGACGGCCTCCATAGGCGACGCCGCCACGGGAAAAGTTGGGTCGACCCCCACCGAAGCCACCCATCTTCTGGAGCCAATCAGGCACTTCTTGATTTGCCTCGCTGAGAAGCTCAATCAATTCCTTGCGGATGTTGACATTCTTGTCGTTGAAGAAGGAGGTTGCCTTTCCAACATTTCCCGCACGACCAGTACGTCCAATCCGGTGTACATAGTCGTCAATATCACCAGGAAGATCGTAGTTGATGACATGAGTTACGTTGGGAATGTCCAGTCCTCGAGCAGCAACGGCCGTTGCCACAATAATGGGACATTCACCCGACC
Source organism: Paramicrosporidium saccamoebae (assembly GCA_002794465.1). Lineage (NCBI taxonomy): Eukaryota > Fungi > Rozellomycota > Paramicrosporidium > Paramicrosporidium saccamoebae. Next base: position 1,975 of record MTSL01000146.1, on the reverse strand, counting down.
GGAAGGCCATCAAGGCTGCCTCACGCTGCACCTGCGTGCGATCTCCGTGGATGGAGGTAGAGGGGAATCCGTTTCGGTAAAGATAGTCATCCAGAGACTCAGCGCCACGCTTAGTCTCCACAAAGATGAGAGTAAGTCCCTTGGGGGTGGAACGAAGAATGTCGACTAAATAGTTTCTCTTTTCATTCTCCTCCACATTTAGAATCTTTTGAGTAATATTCTCACTGGTGGAACCAACACGACCAACACTTAAAAACACATAGTCCTTTAAAAAGTCACCAGCAAGCTGTTGGATTTCACGGGGAAAGGTGGCCGAGTACATGAGAGTTTGACGGTCCTTGACGCCCGGCATGTCTGCCTCTTCCACAATTTGACGGATCTGAGGCTCGAAACCCATGTCAAGCATACGATCAGCCTCGTCCAAGACCAGAAACTTGATGGCGGACAGGGAGACGGCTCCACGTCCAATCATGTCAGAAAGTCTTCCCGGAGTAGCAACCAAAAGGTCACATCCACGACGCATCTCACGGAGCTGACTTCCAATGTCGGCACCTCCATAGGCCACACAGGGCATCACCCATGAACGATAGGCAAATTTACGTGCTTCTTCAAAGATTTGCAGCGCCAACTCACGAGTCGGGGCCAGAATCAGCGCCACGGGACGAGCAGCCTTGCTGTAGAACTGGTTACGAATCACCTTGTGGCCGCTAAAGATTTGGGACAAAATGGGCAATAAGAAGGCGGCAGTCTTTCCAGACCCAGTCTGGGCACACGCCATCAAATCGCGTCCAGAACAGACGGCAGAGACGGAAAACTTTTGAACCGGAGTGGGGTTTGAATAGCCAGACAGGGCCACGTTATCCTTGATCAGTCCATGGAGATTGCTATCGGCAAAGTTTGCAATCGGAGGAGGACATTCGCGTCCAGAAGTGGAGGTGGGGATATCATCGTATTTTTCAAAGTTGATTCCAGTGTGAATCTTGTTTCCAAATAGAGTATTCTCAATGGCCTTGTTACGGGGAAGCCATTCAAACTGGCCGGGAATGGAGGATGCATCATGAGATTCTTGGTGAAGATGAGGGTTTCCGGAATCGTCACGGGAGCCACGTTGGAAGAAGCCCTGTCCAGAACTCGAACGGTTCTCCCAACGGCCTCCACCTTGACGGCCACCAAAGGCCGATGGAAAGTCGCGTCCTCGCGAATCTCCATATCCGCCCCCAGAACGAGAGTCTCCATAGCCGCCCCCAGAGCGTGAGTCTCCATATCCTCCCCCCGAACGTGAATCTCCATATCCTCCTCCAGAACGAGAGTCGCCATATCCTCCTCCAGAGCGCGAGTCGCCGAATCCACCGCTAGAGTTGTTGCGCTCCTCGCGACCATAACCTCCGCCAGAGTTGTTTCCATCACGGAAGCCTCCACCCGTCCCGCTGGACCCTCCGTAGCCACGGCTGCTGTCCTTGCCGTATTGACTGCCACTCTCTACTCGGCTTGTTGCGCTCGGCAGATCATATCCGCCATCATGCGTCCCACGGCGGCCGGGAGCAACATAACGGCCTCCCCTCTCATCTCCATCATTTAGGCTCATGCCGGCTAGGTCTTTAGATAACATAATAACCAGGGTACCTGTTCGCTGGCTTAAACCGTCATCATCTTCATGCTTGCGATAGCTCATATAACAGCTTGCACTTGTAAGGCGTAGAACGCTGCCACCCCCGGCTTCGGCTACGTTTTATCTCAAAAGGTGATTGGTCAATGCCCAGAAAGGGCAATTCTGTCAGTCGACCGATTTTTGTAAATTGATTGGTTCGAATCCAGATTTAAGTTTGGCGGTAGATAATGCTTACTAGTCAATAGTTGACGTATTATAAATCTAAGCTGGCTTACATTTGATTGTATCTCTTTGCCTCGTCTCTCCTCAGCTCAACCTAACCTAACCCACCCCACCCCACCCAAACTCTACCCGACCCAACTCTAC
>MTSL01000143.1:1323-35007 GCA_002794465.1 Paramicrosporidium saccamoebae | reverse complement strand
TCTGATGACACTATTTTGCAACTGGTTTAGAGCTAATCTCACTAGGCTCAATGGCATCATTGGTCCGCAATAGTTCTGGAGTGGAATTTCCTGACGAGACCCCGCAGCTGGTAAGATCAGGGGTAAGATCGGGCCTCGCCTCGTCGAGTACTGACTGCACCTTGTCTTGGAGTAAAACTGAAGTGTCCGTCTCTCCGTTTTGCTCTTCCTGAATGTCATGAAGGAGATAAGTAACGTATGCCTCTTCAAATGCCTGCTCGTATCGACTGGGAAGATGATCCAAGAGCATATTACGCCGAAAGGCAATCTCGAGGAACCGTTCTGGTCCGCAAGTATCAACAACAGTGTACGTCTTGCCACCCGGAGCCTTGATGGTCTGGATGTGATGAACTCGGCCCGGAATCCTCAACTTTGGATTAAGGACTTTCTTCCCTTCTTGAATAACACGTCTGCAAATCTCCAACTTTTGGAAAAGGGAAGCATTGTTATAATTGCCGAGGAGGTCAGAGGCCCGGCCTACTTCTGCAGCATACATTATCAAGGTTTGCAAGTCTGCCAAAGTGCCATAGCTTAGACGAGGAACAAGATCGTCGCCCACAATGAAACTATCAATTAAATCGAGATATCGCTCCGTGAGATTGGCCGAAAGAACCGCCGGAGTGCCATATGAATAGCAGTGAATCTTCATAGGCTTTCCGTCACGAGTTTGTGGCCATGCATTTCTCCTTGTGAGATCTTCACTAATCATAATTGTGGTAAGCGATGCAGTTGCACCACCAAGAGAATGGCCAGTAATAATGATTTGTTGAAGGTCATACTCCTGAGCAAATACGATTAACTGGCTGGCAATGTTATCCAAAAACCACTGAGCGGCTGCCAGCATCCCAGAATGAGCAATTCCCCCATTCCATGCGACGTACTCAAAACTCAAATCTGTCAACGTATCACGAATACTCATTGTACCTCGGATGCTGAGGATGACTGCCGAAAGTCGGCGATCGATTGCAATATAAAAGTTGGGCCTAAACAGTTTGGTTTGGTCCAGGTCACAAATCAACATGTCCTGGGGCTCTAACTGCAAATATTCTGTCACTGCCCGATAATTTCCCGTCGAGTTAAGCACATCTGAAAGAGAGCCGCTTCGTTTGCCAAAAAAGACTAGTGCCTGCCATCCATGGGCTGCGTAAGCGTATCTATACACAATCCTGGGCACCTCTAAATCATTCTTATTCAGAATAATGTTGTTGGTGAATGGCATTGTCTGATGGCGATAAAACCGCGTGACTAGCAAAAACGAAATTGTCAATGCAAAGTGGCCCGTCTCAATACCCTGTCCAAACCCGGCAATACCATTCATGATATTCTGCAGCACGGAATGATCTTCAGTGGTGAACACCCAAGAGGTGACTTTTCTCAAGAGCGAGTTAATCTCCTGGGTGGCTTTGATTTCGGATTGTACTTCCTGCAAATCTCCTGTTTGCGAATAGTTGGTGCTATCTGATTGTATTGATGTTTTTGCCAGCGAATATGTGGATCCAGCGTCCACCTGCTCTTCGTCGGCATCAGACATGTTAGATGGAAGGAGACTTGGTAGGGAGGCTGACCTTCTAATGGCGGGAGCGGGGTATGGCCCCTCAATATTCACTGATCGAAAATCTTTGCTCTTTTTCGCGCGTCCAACAATTTGGTACTTCATTTCCAGCATGATTGAGCCAAGTATCTGGTTTGCAGGACAGTCCTCGTTGACTCCAAGATCCTGCAAGTTTGCATAACAATGGTACCGACTCTTCAGGTCATACCACGTCGGAGAAACAATGGATCTGTTGGCCAATTTGTATAGTCGGATTTCCGCCCTCCCATAGTGCAGCTTTGGAAGTAGAACGCGCGACTCGTAGACATCTAATTGAACAGTGTGAAATAGATGCTCATGGAGTGATAAATCAAAATCAAAAGCGTCGTCCCATGGAACTTCTATTGCCCGTTTTGGGGTGAACAAAATGCGGTGGCCAATTCTAATCTGTACATAGGGTGTCCGAGCCGACTGCTTATTAACCTTTACAGCTCTTATCCTTAGGGTTAGTCGTGTGTGTGGTGGGTGTAGCATTCCGAATTCGGTAGTGTGGAAAATAAACTATGAAATGAATTTGTCTTTGCGGGAGATAAAAAATTATGAGCAATTGAGAGTGTAAATCTGGGCCCAAGAATAAAGGGTTTGTTGGTGGGTGAATTAGTTAAAGTCTGTGACGCCTTTATAGGCCGCCATCCTCAATATCTGGGCTGGGACCGCTAATCACAAGCGGGTACTATCTAGCAGGGCTTGTTAGTACGCTAGTATATCATTATTAGAGGCACCATTATAAGCGGATACTACTTGAAAGGGTCTCCTGGTGAACAGAGTTCTTTTACCACAGTATGTGGCGTTTGATATATATCCACCCTCACCAAGGCCATTGGGGTCATTTTACGGGTGGGGACCATCAGCTATAAGCGGAGACCGCCCAATGGGATCTTTATTATAAGCACAGACTTCACAATTTTATACACTCATAGGGGCAGCCACTCGCTCGAGTCTCGATTGAGAATCTCCGATGGTTGGAAGCGACCTTTGTATGCAAGTTTGGGACAATCGTGCAAGTAGTAGCCAAGATAATAAAAATGGAGATTGGGACTGCCAGCTGCAATAGTACGAACCAGACCGATTTCTAGAAGAGCAGAAAGGGTGCCCCATGAGAGATGGTGATAGTCAGGATCGCTAAAGATTAGCTTACCAGCGGAGGGATACTAGAATAGATAGACGGAGGAGATGCAGTTTGGGAGGATATCAATGACACTGACCGCCATTAGCTGTCCACGCAGGCTGTAATGAACATGAAATGTCCCATATCGTTCAAAGCCCACCAAAGGCGATGAACAGAGGAATTGCGTAAACCCTTTCCTGGATACTTCAGACGGATCATCGCCGTGCACAGCCACCTGATATCGACTATAAATTTGGTAAACTTCTTCAGAAAATGAAGCAGGCTTTATACTACACTGGTAAGCCGCACAGTCATTCAGAATCCTTAGTGTGTCATCCAGGAATCTATAATATGAATAAAAGAGAGGGCTACTCTATCCTAGAGACTGCGGATGGAAGAGGGATATCCAGATAGTGATACAGCGCTTTCAGACATTTTCGCTGCGACCTTGTCATTTCGAATACACTGCTATTCAGTCTTATTGACTGGAGCTTACAGCATGTTGCTTGATACAAAGGCAGATAGATGATATTGCCGCTTCGACGCCAGCCTTGGTCTATCAGCTCCTGGTAGTCATGAGCCGTCAAACGTTGTGCATGTAGCATATACGAGATGGACGTTTCGCCATCTTTTCGACAATACCCGCAATGATTGGCGTTGACACCAATCTCATGGATCCGACTCATCCCTGGTGTATTTGCAGATGGACAAAGATAAAGACCGTGTCAAAGTTTGAGGAAAACGACATCCTCTGTCTATAAATGATTACTCTCAGCGCACCGGATTAGATTTATAGGAAAAATGTTTTGATTGGATATTGTTAGCGAGCGAGATTGTTTCTTTGTCAAAGACGCCTTCAAAGGCCGTTATCCCTACTAACATGCCGAATTGTGAGATGGCAGATATATCTGGCTTGGGATCGCCAAGGATAAACGGATACTGTTTAACAAGGCTACCAATAAACTCGATACGATCGTCAACTAGTGGCCGTGCCTGGATACCAATAATATATTATGTCGTTTTATGTATTGGTAAAGTATTGACGGTCAGCCTACCATGGACCATGGACAGGATATTTGGGCCCCATTAACAGAATATGTGGACATTATGAACAGAATAGGGATATGGATCTCGGATTTTCATGGACTGACTACACTCTGAACATCCCTGGTCGAAATCCCCGACAATACAATGCCTCGCAATTCACGCTCAAGTCGCCCCGCACCCAAGCCCGTCTCTACGTAAGCTCCAACCTGGTCTCTAAGATGATAGCTCTGCGCCACGCCGCCAAAATCACACTGCAGCTGCACCAGCTGCGGCAGCAGCGCCGGTGCAGGTTCCACAGCGCGAAGGCTTGTTGAGCCAAATTGCAACAACTGCCGCAGGTGTCGCTGTTGGTCATGTGGCCGGTCGTATGGCCATGGACTTATTCTCCGGGGGCTCTGAGGCGGCGCCGGTAGAGCAAGCTGCACCTGCGTATACTCCGCGCGATGTAGCGCCGCAGTGTCAAGAATATTCCAGGCTGTTCCTGCAATGCATGGACCAGAATAACAATCAGGTCGGAACTTGCCAGGACTATATGGACATGATGAAAGCCTGCCAGCAGCAACACGCCTAAAGAACCAATAAATCGATATAAATGGGTGTATTCTTAGATCAGGAACATGCTGCAGTCTATGGTCAAACTTTAACTGAAAGGAAAACTAATCGTCAAAAGTAGTGCGCTTTCCTTGGAATTGAGTTCCACCACGTCCTCCGCGGAATCCACCACGACCGCCACGGAAACCTCCACGATCTCCACCGCGTCCACCACGGAATCCACCGCGCTCACCTCCACGACCACCGCGGAAACCTCCACGATCTCCACCACGTCCTCCGCGGAAACCTCCACGGAACCCGCCACGGCTACCTCCGTCACGGTTTCCACCCTCGGGGCGGGGACCAGCAAAGTCAACGCGGATCTGACGACCACCAATGTCCTTCTGGTTCATCTCCTCCAAAGCAGCACGGGCATTCTCAGCAGAGTCAAACTCGGCGTAACCGAAACCACGGGAGCGGCCAGTCTCACGGTCGCTCACTACGCGAGCAGCTTGGAATCCCTCAAGATGGCTGAATTCGCCGGAAAGCATATCTCCGTCACAGGCCCAGGCAAGTCCGGCTACAAAGAGAGTGGCAGATTCTTGGGAGAGAGTGTTATCGTGTTTGGGCTTCTTGGCATCGTTACCAGCAGTGGTATCCTTGCGCTTCTTGGTGGCGGGCTCATCATCAGAGTCGGATTCCTCCTCCTCCTCGTCCTCTTCCTCAGCCTCGGATTCAGAGTTGGCCTCGGATTCGGATGCCTCAGATGCAGAGTCGTCCTTGGGGACAGCCCAGGCCTTCTTGCCCTTGGGTGCCTCGGCCTCTGAAGCAGAGTCTTCCTCAGACATCTCATCAGAATCGACCGCATCAGAGTCAACATCATCAGAATCCATCTCGTCAGAACCATCAGAGTCTACCATCGACTCTTCGTCGCTGGAAGTGTCGGCCTTCTTGGCAACCTTCTTAGAGGCAGCCTTCTTGGCAACGGGCTCGTCCTCACTCTCCTCCTCAGAGCTCTCAATTTCACTATCCTCCTCAGAGGATGAGACTACCTTCTTGGATGCCTTCTTCTTGTCGACGGAGGCGGGGGCCTGAGCGGCGAGCTTCTTCAGCTCGGCCTTGGCGGCAGCAGCTTTCTTGTCAGACTGGAGAACGTTAGATGCAACTTGGGATATCCTTACTTTAACGGGGGCAGGTTTAGTCATACTAGATTTGTGAGGAATAAAGATTCTCTGTCGGTCTCTCGGAAGGAATCCGACTACCCCGGACGCCGGGGCTCATTATATGGGGCTTACAGGGGTTGGCGGAGGCCGCTTTGAGTAAACTCTGTGGTTTGCACTGACACTAAACGATTCGCACTTTGAGTCATGAATGCTTTTGGCTTTGAATCATGGATAGCTCCCGTTTTGAGTCGTACAGAACCCCAGCTGCGAGTTAGAAAAAGTTTTGGCTTTGAGCCATGGATAGCTTCGGCCTCGAGCCAGGAAGGGCGCAAGTCTCAAGTCTGGAATAGCTTTGGCTTCGAGCCATGGATAGTTTGGGCCTCGGCTCAGGAACAGTCCCAGCCTCAATTTTGGAACACCTTTGGCTTTGAGTCCTGGATTAATACGGCCCTAGGTCGCGGACTAGCACAGTTCTAAGCCATGCACAATCTTGGCTCTGGATGTGAACTGTTTCATCATAGAATTATAGACTACCTCAAGTGACACTGTCATAAAGTTATATATTACCGTGTAACAGTCGTGATAGATTATCGTGTAACAGTCGTGATAGATTATCGTGTAACAGTCGTGATAGATTATCGTGTACCAAATTGTTATAGATTATCTCAGACAGGCTTAACATGGAAGCATATATTATCATGTGCCCAATTGTTAGTTATAGATTATTTCTGACAGAACTGAACTATCGCAAGTGTGGATCGTCTCATACAGAATCATTGTTACGAAGTTACGGAAAAATAAAAAGATACACTAATGCCCAGCATGATAGAATTGACAAGACGTCCCAAGTCGACAGCTGTTTGGTTTGCCTCGTTTGTAAAACTTACAAGGTGCCTTTTGAGGCGGAGCAAAGGGGAACGGGCCCGGAAATGCCATCGGTGGCATACCAAAGGGGGGTGGCGGCATCCCCATCAGGGGAGGGGGCAGGAACATTGGAGGGGGAGGATATGCTGGCATCTTGGGGGATTTGGTCGTTGGCGGAACATTCTTTAGTAAATCTTGAAGAGCGCTGGGATCTTTCAAGAGTGTTTTGAGAATATCGGGACCCGTCCCCGATGGCTCTACTCCGGCTGGTTTTGTTACAAACCGGATCACTGATGTGACGCGACCATCAACATCTTTGAGGGGAATCTTTTTGCTTTGGTGGCCTGGCGTCATGTCTCCTGCATCGACCATGTTTTCAGAGGGCGACGGTGGGACATCTTCGGGCTTAAAGTAGACTGCCGACAAGGCAGTCTTTTCTCGTAGTTCTTGAGCGTCCTTTTCTAAACTCTTTGGCCCATCTCTGGCAATCAACTCGGGAGACAGGTGGAGCTTTGGTGGGGCCTTCCAATCGCATTCAGGTTCCATGGCCAACGCCATCTGCTTAAATGCGTAGGATCCCTCATTTCTATTCATTTCATGCAAATCACCATCTATAAGGGTATCATTAGTATCTTTGAATAAATCTATACGATGATATTGGCCGTCAACGTGATAATAATAATCGTCATCTGGTGGTTCAAAGTAGTAAACTTGAACAAGTCTATCTTCGGGGGCAAAGTGGACCGATTTTTTCACCCGTTTCCGCTCCGGTTCCTCTGATTCTTCAGCTGTGGCCGTGCTAGTCGGCGATAGATTTGCCTCTTGCAAATACAGTTGTCTCTTCTTTTCCCTGTGAATGTCGTCCGCTGACAATGGTCGGCTGCTTATTTTCAAAGCCTCGCCTCCCCTTGCTGCTCGTTCCAATATTTGCGCAGCTCTAGTTTTGATGGCTGGTGTCTCATTGAACAATGACTTGTTGGCAACGGCACTCTCCTTTGTTGACACCGCCGCCAGCCTGGTAACATCTGTAGATGGGCGCCGGGATGTTTCGATTTTGTCCTTCTTGACAAGTTCTGCATCACTACAACTTTTCCTTCGCGAGTCTTCCTGTCTGGCCAATTTTGTCCACGAATCACACAATAACGTTGCTTTCTCTCGAATTTCGGGCTTGGTTGAGCCACCAAGTTTCTTTACAACCTTGCCCAGACGATGCTCCACCAGCTGGTCCACCGTCAACGGCATCCGACCAAGTACTTCCAAGATTTTAATCAGAAGCGGACCATCATCCTTGGCACATTCTGTGAGCCACTCCACCAACGCCTCTACCAGATGCCGACTCTCGCTAATCGCCTTCCAAACCTGCGCCTCTGTTGAACTCATCACAACCGTGAGCAATAGTGTTCGCTGTACAAAGTGCACCTCTCCAAACATCAGCTTGGCATATTCGTCAAAGTTTGCATCGGCCTTCAGTTGGCCGTTTGGTCCGAGGAACGGTCGTATCCGAAGCAGCATTTCCTGCACAATCTCATTCTTGCGACGCTCCAGGTCATCACCCATCCGGGGGACAAGAGGACGGCTGAGATGTGTTTGGTTTGTGGTATTTGGGTCAGGATCCTTTGGATAATGAGACGCCTCTACTGGGTCTATAGGGGAAGCCCCACCATTCTCCTGTGGATGGTGAGGCGCCTCTACCGAGTCCATTTCACCACTCTTCTGTGAGTGATAAGACGTCTCTACTGGTATCATAGGAGGAATACCACCACTCATTGTATTACAAGTTTGTAAAGAATAGACAACGTCACTACAAGAGAGGGCTTATAACGCCTGTCAAAGTACGAGTCTAATGATACCCCTACCCCGGCCGAGCTTTGGCTTTACCATTGAACATTTATTAAAGGCTTTTTCTTGGCAACCTCTTCCAACGGGCGATAAGAGGTTACCAAGAGCGCTGGTCTAGTTGGTTCCTCATTAATCCACTCGTAAATCGTTTTAATAGTAGTATTTGCGTCGGCTCCTGCAGTACGATCGGCATGGATCGCTTCCATTTCCTCCCGGAGGTGCTCAGTCTTGTCATCACTGGGCTGTCCGCCACCGAATAGACAAGCGCCAGGACAGGCCATGATCTCAACAAAATGATAATTAATGCGCTTCGTCTTGCTTTTCTGTACAAACGTCTGAATATTTCGGAATCCATAAACGGCTGCGAATCGGAGTAGAGTGGTGTCTTCCCGTGTCAAAGCATATTCAGTATAGTCGGCATTTCGATTCACAGAAATTGTAATACGGGGATCAAGGTCTATACTACTTGCCAAATCAATGCCAAACAGTTCTTTCGCTGCGGCTCTCATGATAAAGAACAGATAGCCACCAGCACTACTGCCAGCGTGGCCCACCATTCTTACACTCCCGTCCTTAGAGGTGACCCACGTTTTGTACGGATCATTCTCATCTAATAGCGCTTCGGGGAGGTTGACAAAATTAGTCGCTTGACCTCGGTCTTCAATCATGGCCAATAGCTCCGTAGTTGTCAGAACACAATCCACATCTCTCGTTCCATCTTTGTCGGCAAAAACTTCTCGAGATGCCTCCAGTTTTTTATCGTAGCAAGACATGACCGCAGCATGGAAAACGTTCCTCCTCTCTAGCGAGCGATCTGCCTCAAGTCGGTCCAGGAAATAAGACTTTACTAATGCACCGCCAATCTGCTGCGGGCTGCGGACCGCACAGATTTGCGGCAGTAGCTTTGGTTGCTTCTTTTCAGCGTAACAAACCCAACCAGGACACTCTGAAGATAGCACGGGCATTGTGCCATCCTTGTTCTCTCGATATGTATTTATGAACTCACTGGCCGCCTCTCTCAGGGCAAAGTTTGCAAAAAATGTCGTGTCCAAAACTAGCGACACTTGGAGCACATTCCGGAAAAAATGCACCAGTCTACGATAAACCTGAACAGGCGACAACCTGAAGCGTCTTGCAAGAGCTGTACCAGTAGAAGGACAGAGCGAAACAACAACAACCCGTCTTTCACTCTGAGGAAGCAGCTCGTTTTCATCCAGAACGGAATAAAGCTGAAGATGCGTCTGCTCAGCGACAAGCACCGTCTCTGCTGATGTGATGCAACCGGAGCAGGCAAGACAGTCGTTGAGATTAATCTCCACCGGCTTTCCCTTCCTAGAGTCTTCCTCAGGTGGCAACTCGCTTCCTGGTTTCACACAAGCAACAGAAGGCTGAATATAGTCATTCAAGTCGCCCAGCAACAAGGATGCCATTTGCCCCGGCCATTCGATGTAGAGCCGTAATTGTCTGGTTTAGCTTTGTTTAGTTTGATCCATGCGAGATTTGTGTTATAATGACAAAGTCTGTGGTATCATCTCCACTACGCGACATACTATTACTAAAAAGTCGCTTTATCCGTCGTCTTCATTGTCTTTATAACGGCTTGTAATTACTAACGGAATTTAAGAAGAATATAGGGGACATCAATATCATTGCCTTCCAAATCTTCAGCGAGCATTTCCAGGATCATCCGGTCAGTGTGAGCGGGGAGAGGCTTTTTGCTAACACATTCTACCAGCTCGGAGATTTTCATCTTCATCCGCTGTTCCAAGATTTCTTTGGAGCGCAGGAATCCAAACAACATGCTGGAGCCATATGACAGCATGGAGATGACAATCTGATGCTGGGTCTTAAAGTAATCCAATAGTTCGGCCAAAGTCATGTCTCCCTCGACATCGAAGCGATCCCAGAGTGTCCATGACTTGTCACCGTATTTGGTGCTCTGGGCCGCAATTGGCTCAGAGAAGGCACAGAAGGGAAGGGCCAAGTTGACAAAGCCATTTTTGAACTTTTCCAAATCCTTACAGCCCCCAGCCAACTTGTACATTTCCAATGAGACCAACCCAGCGACAACCGCAGTCGTAGTGGCAATGGCCGGAATAATCTTTCCAGCAATCTGCTTGATACGATGACGGTCCGCATTAGCAATCTCATAGTTGGACGCACGTAGATTGGCAGTCGCAGCAACAAATGCAACATGAAAGTTAGTGTCGTCATCCTTTTCAAACTCAATTGGTCTCAACCGAAATCCAACCAGAGAGGCGGTATCAGGAAGTGCGTGCACCAGATCTTGCACAGCCTCAGAATCAGTGCTCTCTGAAGGAGCGGCCTCATTCTCATTGACCTGAATCTTTACCCCAGATCGAGGGGTAAAATCGGGAACCACGACGCTCTCCAGTGCCTTCCGGACTACAGAAACGTCGGTACTGCCATTCAGGCCAAAGTTCTCGGCGCGTAGATTAGCCGCAGATATGATAAAATTGAGATGAAGCTCATTATTAGCATCAAAGACTAGCGCAGTTGGGGCACGCTTAGGGCCACTCCAGAATGGTGCGCCAGTGGAAGTGACGGCGTCAGTCGGAAAGTTGAACAAAAGCTGTCTGATGCTATTATTAAAGTACTCTTCAAAACGAAGCCGAGCCCAAGCGACACATTGTTCAAAGGACAATGGGCGGTCTGCGACAAGGCAGCGTAGGACACGCTCAAGTCGGTCTTTCTGGCCTTGGCCAGGTTGAATTAGAGATGTCACAAACTCTTCCGGTTGAGACAGATACTGATTACAACTTTCAGGATCAGCCCGGAAAAGACCATGAAACTGATCCATTGCCCATTGGATGGTGTGCTCAATGGCATTTGGAAAGTTGTGCAGAGTGCAGAATGGAATCGTCTTTTCAGGGGGATCTTGAGAGGAGGAATAGGATTCAGTCAGATGAGGCATCACCACTTGGGTGTTTCCCTTAGTCCCCAGCGTTCCGCTCTCTAACAAGGGCTTGCGGTAAAAGACACAACGACGGTCCATATATCGTCTTGCTTCCATGTTGTCAAGCGCATTGGTGACGAAATCGAGATTTTTGAAAAAGTCGTCATTGAAAATATCCTCAGTTTCAACTCCTACACGGTCCAGTCTAGCACGGAATTTGCCCTTCATGTCAGGATTGATTCCGACAACAGCGTCTGCAGCAGTCTGTGACTTTGCCTTGGTGACATCGCCTGGTCTGAAGAGAAATTGCCGATTCAGATTGCTCTTTTCAATCGTATCCATATCAGTGACTTCAATGTATCCCTCAGGCCCGCTTCCAATTCCCATCAGTGCAAACACCTTTAGGAGCTCACAACCAATAGCACCAGCGCCAACAATGAATCCTTTGAGACTTGCAAGTCGATCTTGATACTTTTTCCCAAACACTGCTATCTGTGCGTCGTAGCGGCTGCCAGTTGGAGCGCAATCCTTCTCAGTAAGCTGTACGTCTTCACTGAGACACTCGAGCGCATCAAAGTAGAAATGCTGGACTATTGGGTGGAATTTTGCGCTGCAAGCTTTCAGTGCCTCCTGGGCCACTAGTCCTCCCAGGAATGCACACATTGGAGCAAGGTAACCTTGCGATCCAAATGAAATCTTTCTCAACAGATCCTCATCAATGCTAATGTCCAGACAAGATGAGGTCGCCACTTCCCGAGCCAGTGATATCAATTCCGTGGCGTCGTCGGCATTTTGAGGGCGAGGCAAACTACCGCGTTTGCTTCGAAAGACGCTAAGGGCCTGGGTGGCGACTAAAATTTGCTCCTGTCGATCCATTTTTGCAAAATCCGACACGACAAATTCGGGCTTACTGAGAGATTCTCTGAGGGGAAGAAAGTTGACAATCTTTGGCTGCTTGACCTGTTCAAAGATGCCACTCCCCACCTGATGTGATCCAAATGTGGAAGTGTCTCCAATGGAAAAGGTAAAGGGACCGAGCACCTTGACGGAACGAGGAAGACATCCATTGAGTTCCGTCATTCCCTTCATTTCGCGGAACGTGACAAAGTCACCGTCTTCCAGCCCATGACGAGCCTCCTCCATACAAGTCACAACGCCTTCAGAGTCACAGCTGATCCCACTAACCATTCCTACAACTGGAGGCTCTCCAGTAGCGTCAGAGATGACAAATCCACTGCCATAATCACAAAACACTCCACCAAAAAGACCAAAGGTTTCGGCGGCGATAAATGCAATGTTCCGTGGATGAGTTATCTCGTTGATTGCCAACTGCACAGCGAGGGGCTGGTCAACAAGAACAATAACTTGAAAACGAGAAATTGTGTCTGCATCAAGGCCAGAGACTGTCTCGTGACAGTCCAGCACCGATACAGGGACATATTCATTGAGCGTGGCAAGCTTAGCCCGGCTAGCTTCATCGCGGCGACGGCCAACATCCTCCTGGGTCAGGTAGAACTGGGCTGACAGGTCAAACGTCTCGGTAGCTTCGGGATCAAAAATAGTCACTGAACGTACACCTGCCAGAATGATATTTTTGGCTTACAATTAGTAGCAACACAAGCATTACCAATCTCAACTCCCAGACCCTTCAACCCGACAATTAGCACATTTGAATGAATCATTTTGCGCATTGCCTCGTGGCCGAGTACATATCTACAAATTCACCCACAAAGTCCCCAGAACTACAGTTGTCGCGAGTACAATGACTCGTCAATAAAATCTTCGACTTCAGACGTCGTCGTCAAGCTGTCCATTGGGCTTCCCTTCCAGTGACCCGTGGACATTTATTAAGAGGAAAAGAAATACGGTATTTATCTTTTCGTTAGGCGGGTTCCGCATGAACGCCGCCATCCAAAACCTATACTCTGAGGTTAAACCCATTTCATGTCGAGATCATTTGTTAGATTAATGAAGCCGATCAATTGGCTCAAAGAACTGAGAATCTTTTGCGAGGGCGGCCGGGTGCAAGGATTGTTGCTCTCCGAGATGAACTCGACTCTTTAAATTCCGCCGTAGCTCAGCTGGAAGACCTTTATAATTCAGTTGTTGCGAGTAGAACGGTACCCTTGCAATCAATGCATAAGATTATCCATAGGAGCTTGGTGAGCTACTGAACAGGGTGACGAAGCACCGTGACCGTCTCTCTCCCGATATCCTGTCTCGCGTTTCCAGTTCCCAATAATAAAGCAAACTGTAACATGTATGTGTGAGAGGCGCTGAATAAGTATGCCTTATACGTACCCGTGTTAATATTGCTGTCCAATCATTGAACAGTGTTGTACTGGTTGGCCTCGGCAGTTGGCGCATGTCAGACGAGACCAGACCCAACTGCTCGGTTCTAACCAAGCCTGCTCATGTAGAAATTCGGCCTCGCGACAACTACCAGCACCATGTATCGGTGGAGCAGGCTGGCGATATCATCTCGTGGTCATTTTTTACTAGGAGGAAAAACATTGCCTTTGGTCTATTTTACGTACACCAAAACCGATGTGAGTCCCCTCCAGAGACACCCCGAAGACTGCAAAATAGTACAAGTGTCTCAAACGAGGCGCTCCCTAATGAAGTGCTCTCCAATGACGTTGTTCCTAGAACTAGCCATTCGCTGCCAGACGTGCCTACTGCTCCCCATGCTGTACGCGAAGCCATCGTCAATAGTCGCGGAAACCTAGTTATTGAACCGTCAGCGAGCCCAAAGCCTGGACATGGTAGTACCAGCGTTCCGGCCTCTCGTGCCAACAGCATCCAGCCTAATACGGATGACGCATCTTCCAGTGAGGGAGTAGTCCTCTTGAGGGCTAAAACAGTAGATTCCCGCCCCGAAGGACTGGAAACTATCATGAGACAAAATACAAGTCTTCCCAATCTGAGAGTCTATGCACCATCCTCCATGGCGGTCACTCATGCGACCGAATATTTGGAAATCTTGCCGGTGGAGAGATACGAGTCGTGCGATAGCACAATTGTGGGACACTATGCGGCTCCGATTGCGGGCGATTACGTCTTATTCTTTGACAATTCGTATTCAGTCAGCACAAGCAAGGAGCTTTTCCTGACCGTAACTGTTGGGCCAACCATTCCCATCTCTCAGGAGGCATTCAGCGGCTGGCTCCTTAAAAAGAAGCAGCGGAGACTTCAAGGATGGGGACGTCGATGGTTCCAGCTAGACCGGAATGGCATTCTGTCCTACTATGAAGATCGATTTAGTCCGTGTCGTGGATCGATGGATATTCATCATTGCACCGTAACAAAGACTCCCCAAAGGTTAATGATGACCCTTGATTCGGGCAGCGACACATATCATTTGCGGGCATTGAATGCTGAGGATTATGGAAAATGGTCAGAGCATTTTAATATGATCCGACTGCAGTCTGCAATTGACGGACTGAACCTGGCTGGAAACTTGCCCGAAATGCCTGCACACCCAGGGCCGAGCATAGCTACATTTTCAGAACGGCTCTCCATCAACCTCCAGAAAAGCGAGCGTCTCCTGGGCGATCTGCGAGAATTAGCAGCAAAGGAAGATGACGGCACGATGAAATTCTTGGCTCCCTTGGAGGAGACGTTTCATTCCTTACACGACTTGTACGAGTCTCTGTCGGAATACGCCATATTTTTACAACGAACCGGCCGTCGTATGAGCCAGATTTCCAATGGTCACGGATACATTGTCTCTGCTGGGGCACAGTCCGAATACCGGGCGGGTTCGGTAGACGAGTTTTTCGATGCCGAAGAAATTATCATCACCGACGTATCCGAGGAGGATGAGATGGATTTTTTCGGTTCTCGTGAGTCGTTCAGTGCGGATACGTACGAAGTAAAGTCTGATTATGGTGAACCGATTCCTCCATCCATGTCCCACATGGACCTCGGACTAGTGCCGTCGGCGGAGATTCGGGAATTTAGACGGCGGATGCCTCAGCTTGCTCCTCCGTGCAATATTAGCGTTTCCAGCATTCTGCGCAAGAACATTGGAAAAGATTGGTCTTCCATTCCCATGCCAGTTGCATTGAACGAGCCTCTGAGCGCTTTGCAGCGTCTATGTGAAGAGCTGGAATATAGTGACCTTCTTGATGCAGCAGCCAAATGTCCATCCTCGCTCGATCGCATGGTGCTGGTTGCGGCATTTGCAGTCTCTGGCTATGCCAATACGATACATCGGGTGGAGAGGAAGCCATTTACTCCCATTTTAGGCGAAACTTTTGAGTATGAGCGGGTAGACAAAGGATATCGGTTTATTGCAGAAAAGGTCAGCCATCGTCCCTTGATCATGGCCATGCATGCGCAGTCCGAAAAATGGTCCTTCTGGCAGGACCAGCGGATAAAGGACAAGTTTTGGGGAAAGTCGATGGAGTACACTCCGCTGGGAAGCGTCCATGTGTACTTTCCCGACACAGGTGACCATTTTGTTTGGAAAAAGGTAGTGACCTGTGTACGGAATATTTTTATGGGCAACAAGTGGGTTGAACATTATGGCGAAATGACCATGAGGAATCTGCGTACAGGAGATTTGGCCAAGATTTCCTTCAAGCCCAACTCTTCGGGATTCTTCAGCAGCAATACGACAATCACCAACGAAGTCCTTGCCACCATCACTCCATCAAAGAATGGACCAGAATCGCAGAAAGAAGCCATCTCTCTTCGGGGACGCTGGGATTCTGTGATTTGCAAGGAAAATGGCGACGGCGATGATTTGTTGATCTGGCAGGCTTCCCCGATGCCTAGTGATCATGTCGAATATTTTGGATTCTCCGAATTCGCCATCGGACTTAATGATCTTCCCGACTGGCTGCAACCGCATCTCCCCCGTACAGACTCCCGTCTCCGACCGGATCAACGCTTACTAGAACATTCTCAGCTGGAAGAGGCCGAAATACTTAAGCAAGAGATTGAACAGCGCCAGCGTGAAGCGCGTACCCTACTAGAACAGCAAGGAAAAACCTGGGAACCAATGTGGTTCAAATTTGAGCCGCCCACAAAAGAGGACCCCGAGGGCGCATGGCGCATCAAGGATCCCTCAGAATACTGGGAATGCCGTCGCCAGGGCCGGTGGCCGGCCGTCATTGATCCATTGTGGTAACTTTAGATTAATCGAGTCTAGCCTAGTGTGCTATTGTGAAGTATTGGAAGGTTTAGCTGAGCGCAGGGTGCAGGGTGCTGGAGAATATGGAATATAGACTTTCGAATGTTTGGACATGTTGACTCTTCAACGTTTGGACATATTGATAGCGTACCGGCGAGTCCATATCAGCTGGCAATAAACAGTTCCCTGTCGTCCGATTGACGCTGTGAGATGGTATAGCTATGGGCCAGAGATTCGGATAAGGGGTCTGTTAAATAGCACCTGGTTGTTATTGGTGAGATCGAAATGCGATCCCACAATCCGGTGTGTTGAGGGTAGGATATCGATCTGTAAAGACGCCGCATCCTTTAACAGACTAATTTTTTCATCACCAAGGTCTTTATTTAGACCTTATAATCATCGTGGTAATACTCCCACCCTACCACCCCACCAACCTACCACACAACACCAAGATAGTCTCCCCTTGTTTACTGATAATAATCTTGGGTTATTATTGTACGATGGATACTATAATACATGTACAAGGTAACCGACAAATAAAGAAGACGCTGCGCTACAACCGCATGGACGGAAATCCATCTCCACCTTGTGGTGCATTTTGCGGAAAAGCTTTGGGAACCGACGGGAATTGGGGAGCCCCACTTATGGCTGCCGTTCCACCTACAGCAGCATTCCCGCCCACAACCGCGGCCTGCACACTTCGCTCCGTCTCCATCCTCTTAATCACCCAGTCATACATGTCATCGCTCCGATAGTTCTCCCGGATGAACACGTTGCGGAGTATCTTTCGCAGATAGGAGTAGTCGGGACGTTCGTCGAATTGAAGGGACCGGACATAGTTAAAGTACAGCTGGAATTCAAGGGGAAATCCGCGACAGAGGGTCTCAATGGTGGTGGTTCTCTTCTTAATCAGAATCTTGGCATACTTGTCCTCCTTGTTGACTGCCCGCAAACCCTGCCATGGAAGCGATCCCCGCAGAAAATACATTAGCACATAGCCGCAAGACTCGAGGTCGTCTCGTCGACTTTGGGCAATTCCCAAATGTGTGTGCAGACTGGCATAGCGGGCGGTGCCCGTCAGACTCTTCTTCTCGCTGTACGGAATGTGGAAGAGCGTCCTGGGGTCGCGGTACCGTTTGGCAAGACCAAAGTCAATCAAGTATACATGCCTGGCATGCTCGGCAGTTCCCACGACAAAGTTGTCCGGTTTTATGTCTCGGTGCAGAAAATGCTTGTAGTGGACATATTCAATCCGCTGCAACATCTGGTCTGCCAACATGAGCACAGTCTTTAGAGAAAATTTCCGATTGCAATAATTGAAGAGGTCCTCTAAGCTGGGACCCATCAGGTCCATTACCATTGTATTATATTCCCCCACCACCCCAAAGTAATGCATTCGGGGAATACCCGGAGTGCCCTCTAGACACTTGTAAACTTTTGCCTCATAGTCCAATTGGGGGTGTGGGCTTCTCCGTGACTCTACTTTTACGGCAACGTGCTGGTCTGTCAGCGAGTTGTAGCCTAATGCTATCAGAACATTCCTAGCACGTCTTACCAGAGTAGATATCTCCAAAAGCACCAGAGCCAATCTTCTCCATGACAATGTACTTGTGGGCTATTTTGACGGCTCGCGGAGTGTTGAACGGATTGGCAGGTTTGGTGCTGGATGGAGTGGCGGCATCCATAGTAAGGGTTTTCTTGCGTTTGTAGTCTCGTCAGGGAATAATAATGGTGTCGTGTCTGAGCAAACTGGACCTCGGGCACCAAATGGAGGCCTTGAAGCGTTTCGAAAGGAGGCACCACGTCCACTGTGGTGATTAGCCGACCAACCAGGGACCGAAGGGAGGGCCAATGAGACCGTTCTTCAAAACAATAGGCACCATTTATTCACCCCTTTTCGGGGTCACGCGGAAGCAAGAAATCTTGAGGTATTCGCAAATTTGATTGATTATTCCAACAACAAGACGAATATAAACCAAGATGCAATATGCTAGTCCCACCGAGAGGAATGCAGTGGTTGAACCATGGGACGGGAGGAGAGCATATTTGAGGGACACAAACCTTAATGCTGTTAGAATCAACGGGAGAAAGGCTGGAGTCCAAAATGGAAATGGACCCTTGGACACATGGGCTACGATGATTTGTGCAACTGCACAGGCAAAGCCAAAGCCCCATATCAAAAAATACAGGACGAAATTGGGGAATTTTGACAATTCTGGGTTCAAAGCGTATACGGTAACTGCCAGAGCGGCAACCAGTGAAAACGGAATCAGATTCAAAATTGGCTTCAATCCGGACTTTTTGTAGACGTTCAGCAGGCTATGGACAATGAGAAACAGAAGCCCGTCGATACCTGCCACCAATGGTGATGACTGCAAAGAATATTGTCGAATAGCCAACCAGATCGTTATACTTGACCGAAATGTTCCAAGGAAGAGTCAAACGTTCCATCCAAATCGATCCGCCATAATAAGCACCGAGGAGGCATAGTCCTATGACAATCAAGGTGCCCTCAACGGGCCCGGAAATGTAGCCCAAGTACAAGCAGCCCGTAGTATACTCCTCCCAAGTTGCAACGTAAAAGGTAAGGAATGCGGAGGAGAGGAGAGAAATGGCGATCCAGTTGGGCTCTAGTCGGAACATGGAGGGCGCAATGAATCCCATCAGCATCATGTTGACAGCATCGCATCCTAAAGTCTATCAACCACTGAGGCGCTTTACCATGGTCAAAGAATTCGCCCAACGGCCCCGACATGCCAGTGCGACGAGCCTGCTTTCCATCGATGGCATCGAGGGATTGGTATGCAAAGAGGGTAAAGGCAATACTAGCAGTTAGTGTGAGTTCTGGTGTGATACTAACAATAGAGCCAGGAGGGCAGCACGGCTGTCATGTCTGGTGAATAAGAAAGCACCAGGACGCAACTGGTGAACACCAGCACAAGTCCGATCAGAGTAATCACATTGGGACTAGAAAATCAGCCTCATTTCAAGACTAGTACGCCACCCAAAGAGGAAACAGTTTGACCAGTGCGCTCCAGTATGGCCCAAGCAGATATTTGGACAATAATGACAAGTCAGCGCCATGATACTTGTACTTTCTCAAGTTTATCAGCCTCTTCGGGGGAATTGGAAACTGGTCAAAGCCAAGGAAAAAGCGACGGAGGTTGGCAATCACGGTCATGATGGGTGGTGGCCCGGCACATTTGCCGCCAAGGTGGTGATCCTGGCCACTTTTCCTGCTTGGCGCCACTTTGTAATTTCTAAAGTAGAATTTCTATGTTACCATGCATTTTATTAGTAATAATACCACTGGAAACATGAATGGTGGTTCAGTAAAAGCGAGAATCAACCAATCTTATTGGCCGAACACCATGGTGTCCAATCGATTAAAACCTACTAAGACGCCGGGCGTCGAGGCACTGTGTTGACGATGTCAGACTCCAAGAAAAGTAACCCTTTACCTTTGTCAGGCCTCATATTCTAGAGTATAATTTGCTGTGCACTGACTAATATTCACAGAGCTATGTTTCTCGTTCTCCCGCTCATTGCCGTGGGAGGGCTTGTTTTGATTATCCTATCCTGGGTATTATGCAAGTATTACCGCTGTGGTGGCATTTAATTACTTAGGACATACGCTTCGCTACTGGTCTGTATGAATTAAACCAGCAATGACTGATATTATTAGTGCCATTCCTGATAGCCCCACTGCCAAGAATAATGGTCTCTTCCATGTCGGGTGGACCGCTTTCCATGGGCCCCTCTCAGTACCCTCTCTCTTGCCAATGTTTTCATTTTACAGATCGGCTTTGGAAGCTTCCCACTTTGTCACCTCAGTCATTGGCTCCAGCGCGTTGATTGTCCCATTCTTTCTTCGATATACCGGAAAGGTTTGTCCTTGGAGCACTCTTATGTCTAGATTCCTTGGCAATCTGCAATTATGGCGGTCAGTGGAGTAATCCTCCTCTTTACAACTATGATGCTGTATTATTACTTTTTCATAGCTCGTGATGATGATTCATTCTAGGTAAATAAATTATGTGATGATCCATTTTCAGCGAATGATTCGTTCCCGGGATTCAGTACGACGTATTGTTGCGTATTGTGGGGGAGAGGGAAACGCCACGGACCAAGTCAGGCGGAAGGAGATGGGAAGAGAAGTTAGCCACTGCTAATATAGTGTACTAGTAATCTTGAAATAGTACGGATACACATCTCACTGTCTTCTGATACCCAGCTAATTAATCCACTCTCCCACATGTACTCGGTAACACTTCATATCCTCTCAACTACCACTTGCATAGTCCTTTCACAGACCCTAGCTGCATGGATGGCGAGACCGTGACATATAGAGGATTTGAAGAAAAAGACCTAGAACCCATCTGCCAGCTCATCGAAAAGGACTTGTCCGAACCGTATTCAGTCTTTACGTATCATTATTTTCTGCGTGACCACCCGCATTTATGCAGGACCGTATACACCTGCATATAATTTATACCTTAGGCCTGGCGAAGAGACGAGCTTGTTGGAGTAATAATTGGAAAAGTGGGCTTTCACGGCACGGCACGACGTGGCTATATCGGAATGCTAGCAGTTCTGGGTCAATGTCGAGGCCACGGGATTGGCATCTGTCTCGTGGGACAGTTGGTCGAAATTATGATCAAAGAGGGCTCCGATGAGATTGTCTTGGAGACAGAAGTCACAAATCTGACGGCACTAAAGTTATATGCCAAGCTGGGCTTTATTCGCGAGAAGCGCTTGCCAAACTACTACCTAAACGGATCCGATGCTTTTCGTCTAAAGTTATGGACAGTGTAATATATAAATTCAAGATTTATGGGGGCTGGTCAAAAGAATACGACTCTTACGGCCGCCACCCCGGTCAACTTGTAATGGCTCCGAGAAGAAGTAAGATTAGGTCTTTTCACAGTATCTGATATGTAGAGGTCAAAAGTAAGCGCTTCACCAGCGCCCATCGTGCCAAAGTTGACAAGAAGATGCGCGAGCATAACAGAAAGGTTGCTAAAGACGCAAAATCAAAGGGCCACAAGAAGGGACGGAAGGATCCGGGTATACCGTCTATGCTACCTGGAAAGGAAGAGTTTGTCCGCAAAATGCAAGAAGAGCGTGAAAAGGAAAAGATGCAGCGTCAAATAGCCATTGCAAATAATGACCTGAACTCGCTGGCCAGACGGGCGGCTGTTCAGGCTCAAGAGCACACTGCCGTTGCCAAACCTGAAGAAAGCGGCCGATTCTATGATTCATCCAAGAGAGCCTTCTATCGCGAGTTTAAGCAGGTTGTTGATAATGCAGATGTCATCTTGACAGTTTTGGATGCACGTGATCCGCTTGGATGCCGCGTTCGGGCAGTAGAAGAAATGGTCGCCGCCACAGGAGGCCGCAAGAGAATCGTATTCGTTCTGAACAAGATTGACTTGGTCCCCAGAGAGATTGTTGCACAATGGCTTGCCGTTCTGCGTCGGGAACATCCTGCTGTTGCCTTCAAGGCCTCCACCCAGACACAGCGCACCAACCTCGGTAGCATTTCCGCTGGCGAGAAGATTGCCGGCGCCTTGACCTCGAGCGAGTGTCTTGGAGCCGATACGCTTATTCAGCTCCTGAAGAACTATTGCCGAAGCTTAAATATCAAGACCTCCATTCGCGTTGGTGTTGTCGGATATCCTAATGTGGGAAAGAGCAGTCTGATTAATTCTCTTAAACGAGCCAAGGTTTGCAAGGTGGGCGCTACACCCGGCGTTACAACCGTCACTCAGGAAATCAACCTTGATCGCAACATTAAGCTGTTGGATTGCCCAGGTATTGTCTTTGCGACGCCCTCCGATAGCAGTGAGACTGCCCATCTGTTCCTCCGTAATTGTTTGAAAGTTGAGCAACTGGAAGATCCTGTGGCCCCCATTGAGTTGATCCTTAAGCGTGCTGCTCCTGAACAGCTCATGTATCTTTACGCCATTCCGAGATTCTCTGACACCAACGAGTTCTTGTGCCACATTGCCAGAAGACAGGGGAAGCTTAAAAAGGGAGGGATCCCCAACGTGGATGCCGCTGCTAAATCAGTCCTCATTGACTGGAATCAGGGCAAGATTCCATTTTACACTTTGCCGCCCGCCATCCCGTCCACTGCCAATAATGCCGTCATTGTGGGTAGCTGGGCACCAGAATTCGATTTGGAATCACTTGTCAAGATGGAAGTGGACACTGTACTTGCCAATGTTGCCGAAGAATTGGCTGGTCTGCAGCCCATTGTAATGGACGTTGCTGCTGAAGCGCCACAACTTGTGGTGGCCGCTAGCACCTCAAAGGGCAAGTCTTCCTCGGATGACGGCTACGAGATCAAAATGTCGGTGGCTGAATTAGAGAACAATCCACAGGCCAACCGGAATCGGCAAAAGCAACTGAAGCAAGCCAAGAAGGCTGCTCAAAAGCGCACTGCCAAACCAACAGACATGATGGAAATTGAAGATGCCTATGACTTTGCCACTGATTTTCAACAATAAAACTTAGACCTGTGAGGTTGGTTAATGGGACATGTTAAACAGTATTTGGGCGTTATTGGTGAGACCGACACTTATGCAATCTCACAATCCGACGCGTCGAGGGTAGCGACCTATAAAGGCGCTGTGTACTTTAACAAAACTGATCTGTAGCTATAATATCTCACAAGATCCACCACTTTATTTATGCAGCCTGGCCTGAAGTGCGCGAGTTAGGACTAGCAATATTAGTGCCCAAATGCAACAATAATACCAGACATGTTCTGACGTTTCTCAGAAATGACCTGACCGAGCATGTTCAGCTGCTCCTGAAGATACTTGACCTTGCGTACATAATAATCATCGGCAGATGCTAGATCCTATAGCGTGAGGTGGCATATTCGCCTTGGCAACCTTTTCGACAAAATACCCCGTGCCAATGTCAACAGTTACACTGTCCTTATTGGCCAAGACTCCTTTGATATACACTGAGGATGTCAACGGTATCATTAATTCTTGCTCTGGGAGAGCAGATTTTAAGGAAGTCAGTGTAGAGATATTCTGCACAAAACGGTCCTGTGCCTGCTTCAGTTGTACAAATGACTCGCCCAGAATTTGCAACTCCTGTAATGTAAGTGCATCAGTATAATGGTGCACTTTTTCGAGTTGTTCGCGACGAGACTGCAGCTCCTCGACGGGAGGAAGCTGGCTGGATTGAGAGGCAGAGGGTGGTGATGAAAGCGAGGTCTTCATGCTCGCCCCGGTACAATTCACCACCTTGCAATATGTAGGCGACTGATGTATGACGTATCTACAATACACCATCTAACAGAAAAATCTGCCACCGATGAATAGCCAGCACTTGTCACTTGGTGGGTAAATCACTGCTCTTTATTTGGGAGGCAAGGGGGCTCTTATTATAAATTTATAGGCCCTTTGGTGATCTCCCAAGAGGCGTGGGAATAGTCCTAAAATGCCTAGCTAAACGATCCACTCTACCACACGGCTAATTGATCTACTCTATCACGCATGTATTTCTTCTCCAAACTAGGAAATTACCTTCAAATACCCAACTAATCAATCATTTACATCACACGTCTACCACGTCTACCACGGCTATATAGGCAGTGCCAGTGACTAATGAAAAATCCCATTTGCACCTGTTCATCGTTCACCATGCAGTACTTTTCTACAGTTTTATTTTCAAAATTAACTAGAGTCAAGTTTCGCGATCGAAGCTTCAATTTCGGGAGTCCATTTGAGTAGCTGCTTCCATTGATCAAGAGTCAGAGAAATGCCCTTTTTGCCCGGCTTTAGATCCCCGTCGTCGCCCCAAAATTCGCGAATGTCAATCAGAGTGCTAGTCTTCCATCGGCGGACAGTGACACGACGACGACTAGTTAATTCAAAGTATATTTCGCCATCGCTGTTCCTCTGAAAACTATCCATGGATGTGGGAGTGGGTGTCTCTTTTGGGTTCTCCTCAGTGTCGCTATCGCTAATCACATCTTCCGACAGCTTGTGCTTCTTCGCCATGGAAGCCATTGACGCAGACTACCCTGGAGCATGTCCAACGATGAACAGTTGTCGTTGCAACGGCAAGTGGAAGCGGTGCTTACGCGCTTTAGGAGCGAACTAAAGACGTTTATGCAGCATATTCGCACGGCCAACCCGAGTGACGGCGAGTCGCAGGCTGACCTCTTGAGCAAATTGGACCCAGTGTTTGCCGTGGACAAGGAATTGCAAGATGCTTTTCGCAAAGGTATTCATAATAGCAAGGATGGATAATTTTGGTAGTAAACGAGCAACGGAATCATTTGGAAAAGATGCATCAGCTCCACATAGAGCTGTCGAATAGGAAGAAGGAAATATCAGCCTTGATTGACCAGGCATTTGCAGCAATCGTGTCTGCCAAGGCCAAAGTAAAGGAGGAGCAAGCAAAGCTAGAAATGCTTCAACACATTGAGACAGACGGATTTGATATGCCCACCATTCTGGCTCTGGCTGAACGAGTGTCATTGACAGTTGGCCCGCCCGAGGGATGGCAACAAGACCAACCACTTGTCCTCCATCGTCCTCCATATCCTACCGAAGATCTAATGAGATCAAGTAGGCTCTTCCAGGTCATTAATGTTGGTGTTGTGGAAGATGTCAGTCGCGATGCACCTACCACCAAAGACGGGGCACGCCGACAATCAAGAGTCGCACAGGACCATGACATGGATCTTTCGTTGTTGGAATTAGATTTAAATCCAGATTTGTTATAATTTTGTACATTTGAGGTTGGGAGTAAAGGTTCTGTTATTACGGTGGGAATAGAAACTCTTTTACTGAGGCTGGAGTAAGAATTCTGTTAAGGTGGGAGTAGAAACTCTTTTACTGAGACTGGAGTAAAGATTTTGTTAAACAGCATCCACTTATTGTTGGTGGGTCCGACCCAGGTAGCGGTCTCGCAGGCCAGTTTGGTTATATTAAGAATGGCTACCTATAAAGAAGCCAAATACTTTAATAAAACAAAGCTCACTCATCAACAGATTCTTTTACCGAGGTTGGGCTAAAGACTCTCTTAAAAGTATCCGCTCATGATTGGTGGTAACAATCCAGATAGCGATCTTAAAATCCATTCCGGTCATATTGAGGGTGGTGGCCTATAATGATGCCAAATACTTTACTGACCATATCATATCATCTATCTCTATTTAACCGACTCTTTTGTTGGGGCTCTCGCAACCGTTTTAGTACTCTTTTAGTGAAATTTTGACCCATTTTCATACTCTCATATCTGCACATTAAATATTTAATTGGAGACTTTCTTCGATTGGTGGACAGGTTCTGGCGGGGAAATGCGCGCCCTGGCAACCTATAAATTGCGCGGGTTAACTCTCTCAACGGGCTTGTGACCACTCTACCAGCAGCAGCAGTAGACTTAATTTGGCGTACTAATCCTTTGCAGATATGCGTGAAATCGTTCATCTACAAACTGGACAATGCGGTAACCAAATTGGTGCCAAGTTCTGGGAAGTAATTGCTGATGAGCACGGAATCGACCCAAGTGGTGTCTACAACGGAGACTCACCTAATCAATTGGAGCGCATTAATGTCTATTTTAATGAGGCAGCCTCTGGAAAGTATGTGCCACGTGCTGTACTTGTCGATCTGGAACCCGGCACCATGGATGCCGTCCGCGCTGGTCCATACGGAACTCTCTTCCGCCCTGATAACTTTGTTTTTGGACAGAATGGAGCCGGAAATAACTGGGCTAAGGGACATTACACCGAGGGAGCCGAACTCGTTGACTCTGTCCTCGATGTTGTCCGCAAGGAAGCCGAGAACTGCGAGTGTCTTCAAGGTTTCCAGATTACCCACTCTTTGGGAGGTGGTACTGGTGCTGGTATGGGAACTCTTCTCATTTCCAAGATTCGCGAAGAATTCCCTGATCGCATGATGTGCACCTTTTCCGTTGTGCCTTCTCCCAAGGTCTCCGACACTGTAGTTGAGCCCTACAATGCGACCCTCTCGGTCCATCAGCTGGTTGAAAACTCGGACAGCACCTTCTGCATTGATAACGAGGCTCTCTACGACATTTGCTTCAGGACTCTGAAGCTTAACAACCCAGGCTATGGGGACCTCAATCATTTGGTCTCTGCCGTCATGTCTGGTGTGACTACTTGCCTGCGTTTCCCCGGTCAACTCAACGCTGACCTTCGCAAGCTTGCCGTGAACATGGTTCCCTTCCCTCGTCTCCACTTTTTCATGGCTGGCTTTGCCCCATTGACCCCCCGTGGATCTGCTTCATATCGTGCGTCCACTGTTGCTGAGCTCACCCAGCAGCTCTTTGACTCAAAGAACATGATGGCTGCCAGTGATCCTCGTCATGGCAGGTATTTGGCCGTCTCGACCATCTTCCGAGGCCGCGTGTCAATGAAGGAAGTTGATGAGCAGATGTTGGCCATGCAACAAAAGAACAGCTCGTACTTTGTGGACTGGATCCCCAGCAACGTTAAGACGGCGGTTTGTGATATTCCCCCCAAGGGATTCAAGATGTCCGCCACGTTTATTGGCAACTCCACTGCCATCCAAGAGTTGTTCAAGCGTGTGTCTGATCAATTCTCCGCCATGTTCCGTCGCAAGGCCTATCTTCATTGGTACATTGGTGAGGGTATGGATGAGATGGAATTCACGGAAGCCGAGTCCAACATGAATGATCTCGTCTCAGAGTATCAGCAGTACCAGGAGGCCACTGCCGAAGATGAGGGTGTCTATGATGAGAGCATGGAGATGTCCGCTTAATATCTTTAATAACAATGTAAAGACTGCTCTTGAAAGGCAATCTCAATAAATCTTATTTCTAGGAGAACATTATTGTGATCGACAAGACCTGTTGATACGTAGTGACACAATTCGCGTTTAAGGGATGAATTAATTCGCGCATCAACAGGATGAGACTTTATCCCATATGGCAATGGTCCTTCCATCCCCGGCTCTAAAGTGCAGTTATTATGAGTTCCGGAATTGCGGGACCGCCAGCCATGGTAAAGTCTACTACAAATATACCCACCCACCCGCTCTCCGCTGGTCAGCAGACACTAAAGTCAATCTATCACTTCTCTATCGGGTCTGTCGCCGGCGCCATCGGAGCAACCTTTGTGTATCCAATTGACCTGGTAAAAACCCGAATGCAGAACCAGCGAAAAGTAGCAGCAAGCGAAATCCTGTACGCGCACAGCTGGGACTGCTTTCGCAAAGTGATTAGAAATGAGGGCGTTCTTGGATTATATCGCGGATTACTGCCCCAATTGGTCGGAGTGGCACCCGAGAAGGCCATCAAGTTGACAATGAATGATTTGATGCGCTCCTCGCTGCGTGACAAGAATGGGAAACTATCAGTCCCGGCTGAGTGCATATCGGGCGGATTTGCAGGAATGTCGCAAGTCATCTTTACAAATCCACTGGAGATTGTCAAGATTCGGCTACAGGTGCAAGGCGAGGCTGCCAGATTAACTGGAGCCGCGCGAGAAAGCGCCATTAGCATCTGTCGTGAGCTTGGCATTCGTGGTCTGTATAAGGGCGCCGGTGCTTGTCTCCTAAGAGACATCCCATTCTCGGCAATCTACTTTACTGCGTATTCACATCTCAAAATAGACGTATTTCACGAAGGCCGAGATGGAAAAAAGCTGGCCCCCCTCGAGTTGCTGGCTGCCGGCGCTATTGCAGGTATGCCCGCTGCGTATCTGGCCACTCCAGCCGACGTCATCAAAACAAGGCTCCAAGTCGTTGCCCGTGCAGGCCAGCAGACCTACCATGGAATTCCGGATGCATTTTCAAAGATTCTGCGTGAGGAGGGGGTGGCGGCATTCTTCAAAGGAGGCGTGGCGCGTGTCCTTCGTTCTTCCCCACAATTTGGCTTTACCTTGGTTTCCTACGAGCTTATCCAACGGCTGTTTCCTTTAAACTTTGATTAGACTGATCTTTCAGTCCCACATTAATATATGGTGAGCGGTGTTATAGTAGAGACCCTTTAGTCTCGATCCATAAATATTACGAGGTTGACAGTAAAGACTGTTAAATAGCATCTACTTATTGTTGATGAGTCTGACCCAGATAGCGGTCCCACAGTCCAGTCTGCATATACTAAGAAGGGCTGTTGTCTATAAAGAAGCCATATAAATACTTTAATAAAATCGAGCTCATCCATCAACATACTCTTTATTGGGGTTTTGACCCGCAAATATACCCTCTCACCCATCTCACCCATCTCACCTATCTCAATTAACCTACACCTTATTGTTCTACACAGAGACTGAACAGATAATTTAATCAACAACTTATTCTATGCACCTTTGATAAACATGACATTATTACACCTAGACAGTTCAGATGACAAACGACGCCAATAATACCTGATAATCACATCTCCGAGCTCACCAGCACGCTCGCCATCAAAATATTCCTCACAGGCAGCCAACTGCAGATTCATATAAGAGTCCACGGAGGCTAGAACTCCACGGTACTCCATGCCCCATTTCAGGCGAACAATAACAGGCTTCCCCGTTAACTCATACAAAAAGGGCTTTGGATTAATAGCAACAGTCTACGGAAAACAATGAGAAATACAACGAGACCCTACTCCTCCGGCCATGGTAATGTGTGTACCCCTGCCACACGACGGTCGACAAAGCCTTCACAGGTCACCAAGTTAATGTATATTTCTATTGGATACTTATTTTGGACAATTTAAACAGATGGCTTTTGGGATTGTTGAAGAGATCCTGCGAGCTGCCACATTCTACTATCATTCCCGCGTCCATAACTACAACCTTGTCACAATCACGAATTGTCCCGAGTCTATGAGCAATGGTCACCGTCGTTTTGTCAGAGAAGTGGGTTCGGATCGCGTATTGAATCATGGCATCAGTCTCCAGATCCATGTTAGACGTGGCCTCATCAAGGAGTATAATTTGCGAACGACGGAGCAATGCACGTGCTAGACACAAGAGCTGGCGCTGGCCAACTGAGAAATTCTCGCCCATATCAAGGACCTCATATTCAAGCTTTCCCGGCAGACAACTAATGGATGCCTTTAGCCCAACATTTTCCAGCGCACTCCACAATTCGTCGTCTGAGGCCGCGCCGGTCGGATCAAGATTGAAGCGTAGAGTTCCAGCAAACAAAACTGGCTCCTGGGGAACGATGGTGATTCTCTTGCGCAGCTCTGTAAGGGGTACGTTGCGGATATTGATACCGTCGATACAGATTGAACCGCTGCTGCATTCAACCACTCGCATAAGAGCAGTTAAAATGGACGACTTTCCCGCTCCAGTCCTGCCGACAATCCCAACCTTCTCTCGTGGATTAATTTTCAGGCAGAGGTTTTTCAGAATTGGGGGAGAATCGGCAGAATAGGAGAGAAAAACATTCTGAAATTCGATTGATCCTTGGGATGGCCATTCAGGGCTGAGCTCTATCGAGTTTGAGTCTCGCTCTTCAACTTCTAAATCTCGAGAATACTGTTCCAATCGCTCCGCAGCAAGAAGACTAACTTCAATGTCAGCAAATTGCTTTATGATCCAGTCGACAGTGTAAATGAAATTGAGGAGCGAGCTAAGGACAAGTCCAGCCGCCCCCGAATATAGCCGAAGCCACAAGCACACCAGCGCAGTGGCTGTAAACATGACAGCGCCGATCATCTGGCAACACAGTGACATCCATCGACGAAGGCCAATGGTCATGAAAGTCGACTGACTTGTCCTATTGATGGCTTGGAAATGCCTACGTCTGAAGAATCCCATGATGTTTAGAGCATGGATGGCTGGAAGCCCTGGGAACATTTCGCTGAAATTGGACATTACTGAGGAGGTACCCTGTGCTTGGAGCTTTTGTAGCTGCTGCGCGATAGATCGGTACACTGACTGGAGCATAGCTGCCACTCCCAGAATCACAAACACAGCAGGTGCTGCCCATGGAGACCACACCATCATTACCAGAAGCACAGCCAGCATGGAAAAAACCCCATATATAGTATACCATGAGTCTTCCCAAACACGTCCATCCACAAGCTCGAGATCATTGCCGAATCTATTAATAATTCGTCCGACTGGCGTTGATTCGAAGAACCTTAACGGAGAGTAAATCATTTTTGCCAATGCATTATTATGAAGATTTGTGGAGGCTCGGTAGCCGGCAAGCAGAAAGACCACCCCAGCAACCCAGGTAACCAGCGGCTGAAGCATGGCAAGAGATGCATACCCAATCTGAAATCCGGCTATCCCAATATTGAACCCAGGGATACCTGCATCTTCGATCCACCAATTAAGCCAAATATCCCTCCCTGTTCTGATTGATTCTGCCAAAATCATAACCATAACTGCCACCAAAACTATCCAAAATCCTCCCGCCGACCTGATATAAGTAATAAATGTTTTGGCTGACACTGACGTGACCTGAAGCTTCTTCGGTCTTTCTTGCTTCAGGTCAACACACTCGGCCCCTCTACTCTCCTTATTGTTCAATGTTTCCATGTCAGTGTGGGTAATTTCGTCAATAATTAGGTGCTCTTCCCCAATTTCGGGATGAGAAATGTGCTGGACTCGGTATTTTTCGACGAGTTCGGCGAATGAAGATGCCTTTCCCATCAACTCTGAGAACGATCCTTGATCCGTAATATTTCCATGACGCATGACAATAATATGGTCGCATCGTTGCAAGACTCCCAAATGATGTGTTACCAGTAATCGTGTCTTCTGTGACAGACTTCCATTTAAAATACAACTTTCAAAAAGAGCCTTCCCCACTCGATTATCAACTGCAGATAACGGATCGTCCATCAAGGCAATGTCACGATCCAGGTAAACCATCCGGGCCAAGTTCAGACGTGCCTTCTGCCCGCCACTTAAGCCAAAGCCTCCCTCTCCAATATCTGTCATATCTCCGTGAGGCAGCATCGCCAAATCTTCGTCCATTTGGCACTCTTTAATTACTTTCCAATACCGATCTTTGTCAAATGGCGACCCGACCAAAATGTTTTGTCGCACAGTCGCATTCAAAATCCATGCTTGCTGGGGGCAATACCCTATAGTGCCTCCGAGTAAAAGCCTCCCAGAAAATTGCTTCATCTCCCCAAACAAAGACGCCAATAGTGACGATTTGCCACTGCCGATCGGCCCAACAATGGCCACTAAGGCGCCTTTTGAAAGGTTAATGTTTATGCCACTCAGTCCTGAAAATGTTTCATTCTCAGGCTTTTGCCAAGTTTGCTCTGGCACGTCATAAACGGTGGAAGGAGAAATGGCAATAACTCTGTGGGCAACAATCTGCTCAATGTTACTCAAGGGCTCACAACTGAGAATTTCCTCAGGCTCCACTTCCGATTCATTACTCCACTTAAAGTTTCCATTCTCAATAATAATTGCTGCTTTAGAATCTACTACGCTTTGGGGATGACGCGCTCTGTTTGGGGCTCGCAAAAATTCTTGGATGCGCTGCACTGATTCAATGGCATCTATGGACAAGGATGTCGTCATCGAAATGCTGGCCATCGGCAAATCAAGCATGTTGATGTACGTCAAAGCAGGAAAAATGATAGAAGCTTGGAAGGGGCGTCCATTCCAGGAATACATGATGAATCCAATCGCTGCCGCTACGCATGGGACTGTGACGTTAAGACCAACTGAGAGGCTGCTGAGGATCTGAAATTCTCTCCTCTCCCGAGCCTCAGCGTCGCGTAGCTGCATCAGCTTGTCCATGAAAATGGGCTCCCATGCTGAGAGTTTAATAACCTTGATACCAACAATTATTTCCTGCAAAAACTTGATTCGTTTGTCTGTCAGCACTGCAATGTTGTTTCGTTTCTGGCCCATCTTATACACTAAAAGAGCCTGCAAAGGGATGGCCACGATCATTAACAGCAGGATCCACCATGCCGGGCTTCCAAGGGTCCAATACAACATGAAAATCAAAGTCGCCATAATAAGTGGCGAGTAGAATAGGCAATGTACAAATGGATACACGGCATCAATCTGATTTACGCTTGTCGATAATAGCGAGATTGTCTTTCCAAGGGAAAACTTCTGCCGAGCAGAAGCAGAGATGGTCGTTGTCTTTTCAAAAATGAGCCCCGATAATCCAATCTTTGTTCGAAGACCAGCTTTGTAAGTTATCCAAATGTTGCGGCAAGAAAGGATACCAAACGAAACAAAGCTCAAAAGCATCAGCCCAGAGAGCCATATGCCGCGATAGTGCAGATCCTGTTGGCTCTCAGTCGTAGCCAGCTGTCCGTTTATCTGATCCAACACCTCGAGAAACTGCGAAATAAAAACTGGCAGTGCTTGGCTGCATAATTCTGCAAGACACTCATACAGAAACGCATGGCTCAAAGCGCTCTTGTTGCGAGACAGTAGAAACTTTAATAGACCATTTTCATTCTCGGTCAAATCCTTAGAACGCTGAATCCAACAGTCCTGATACTCTCGGGTCACTTCGCCGGCGTCTAGAGATACATGCAGAGGTGGAAGATCACTCTCACAAATATTCGTGCAGGGTCTAGCTTGTATCACGAATCGACCAACCCACCAATACAGTGTTCGTGATAGGAAGCTGTGCTTGCTCTGGCATATTCCTACTTTGTTAGAATCCCGTAATCCCTTGTGCAGCCCAGCTTCTTCTGTAGCGATCGTGTTCATACAAGTGATACTCTGGTCGACGTGTCACCAACAAGAAAATGTTTTCTCCACCGTCCAATAAAAATCGCCCAAGACTTTGGCCGCTGCCTGGCCAGCCCCAGTAAAGCATTAAGGGATATAATGGTCTGTGAAAAGTGTAAGGCTCTCTTTTTGAATGCTCACCGGTCAGGCCAAAAAAATCTCGACCGATTAGCCACACCAGAAGCATGGCGGGACAATTCAGGGCATTCAGTTAATCCGAAGCCTCCTCAAATAGGTGGGAACAAGCTGCTTTTGAAGCGACCGCCAGCAGGGTAAAGGCAACTTTTGTGATCTTAGTATTATCTATAGACTACAACAGTACTCTAACAGCTGCAAACTATGTGGTGCCCGGCTGCCCCATGCAAAGGCACATTATTGCCAAAATTGCGCATACAACAAGGGAATCTGTGCCATGTGTGGAATTCGATTGTATGACGTGTCTATCCATAGGCAGCGAGATGTATAAATTTTAGTGTAAGATGTATAATTCCTCATGCGTTGCTATATTTGTACTTTGGTGGTACTCTTAGAGGCAAAATGTCTCCAAACACGGGCTCGGTCAGTTCTACATGTGTAAAGTAAAATGGTACTTGTAAATCTTACCCAGGCTTTTGTAAAATTGTGACACCTTTTTGGTCCAGCAAGTTCTATAAAACTGATATCCACTCAACTGGATGTCCTCTCGTTTCAGAAAATTCCGGAGATCCACAACACGATTTTGATATAGCGATATGTCGGTTACCGCGGGAGTTAAGCCA
>MTSL01000142.1:10092-43927 GCA_002794465.1 Paramicrosporidium saccamoebae | reverse complement strand
AGCTGGTCTCGGACATTTGGATCTGCTCAAGTGGGTATTTTCCAAAAATGAAGGCCTAGTTCTTGACGTTAGAATCGCAAATACAGCAGCTGGTAGCGGACGTATCCAAGTCTTGCAATGGCTGGCCTCCATTGGTCTGTATCCTGACCAAAAAGGCTTCAACAGTTCCATTGCATCTGGAAGATTGGCTGTTGTGCGTTGGATTATTCGGACTTTGCCTGCACTGGAACCATCATTTGATGCCATTATTGATAGTGTAAAGACCGGCCGTCTAGAGATTATCAAACACCTTTACAAAACCAAACCAGCATGCTTGGATGATTCCGTATTCCAAGTAGCTGCTGGGGCTGCTGGGTTCCAAGAGATAGCTGACTTTTTGAAGAACAAAATTCCAGAGTCCAATAGCGTCGCAAGGCCTAGGGAATGTAGAGTAATCCTGCAATGGGGATCTCGTTGTTCGTACCGCGGAAGTAACCCCAAGTTCACCCTGCGGTGACGACCTGCAGTTCTCCAGCGGCCCTTAAAGAAGCTGGATCTGTGGGTTTTCCACATTCGTCCTCAGGACTTTTGTCTTCAAGTCGGTCTTATAGCATTCGCCATACAACGTAACATTATTAAAAGTGTTAGTCTGTTATTTGGTCGCTAGAGAAATTAGGAATCTTGCAATAGTTTATACGCAAGTAGTATAATTAAAGATCTATTCAAAATCCCTGGAATATTAAAATTAACATGACCGTTTTAGCGAGACTGTCTCATCGGAAATGTCTATTTTTCGCGGCTCATCTAAAGAGTTTATTTTCCACGGCTCATAAGAAGCGTCTATTCTCCACATCTCATCCACGGACATTGTCCCCCGCCGTCTTGTGGAGGGTGAAGGCGTATCATCTGGAGCCATCCATTCTCCCTGCCACTGGTCCCAAGCGACACATTCTCAAGAGCGATGTCCTCTCCTACCTTGCCTCTAAACCTCCTCCCGCACCTGCGGAACCGTCTAGATTTACGGTCACTAAGGAACACGCAAACGGACTGAGAGAATTTGTAAAGATGGTTGACCCGGGTGGGATAGCAGAGCTAATGCTAGTAAAGGCAGTATGTGCGGCAATCGCGAGATGTGCCAGGCCAGATGCGGTAGCGGTAATTCACGATTCGAGGGGAAAGAGGACCATCAAGGTGGGTGAGCCAGCATCCACTAGAAACATTCAACAAGCCGCGCCCATTTTCATCCAGATCGTCGTCGGTAATAATATCCCGGCAGAACCGGGCTTCACGGTGCGGATCAATGAGAAGGATGCACAGTATTCTTTTGAATTTAGTGGAAACGACACTGATTTGGACATGACACGCTTCATTGCTACTCTCTCTGATAACATTAGCGATCCATACTTGATGCTGCTCTAATACATGGCGGCGCGTAATATGATTGGCCTGTTGGGTTGTTGGCATGTCCGAGTGTCTGTTCAGCTCGGTCGTGCCCATCTTCATCCGCACTGGAGGTTATGGAGTTGCCGGTTCGCAACTTGGTGCACCATGTAGCGGAGGTGAATTGGGCCGGAGGACCGACTCGGTGTTGGTAGAGCTTTGCAGCACTCCCAGTATCAATGGGAGGAGGGTAACTGAGACAGTTGGCATAATGGATAGGTTCTAGAGGTGAGATTAAGCGATGTCAAGGATCCATTCTTTCTCTGGACCTGCGTGTTGAGCGAGGAAGAATTTTACGTATTGCGAAGGGAACAAAACTTGCTGGTGGATTACCACCGTTTCCCGTACAAACTGGTCGAACTGGTCCAGCAGTGCATAGCCCATGGAAGGGAGGATCGTCCCCTGTAGCATTTGGGTAGCGTAGCTAATTGATAGATTTGCGACCACATTGCAAGTTCAAGCCGAGGACACTGGAACGGGGAGGCCGGCGGGAGCGGCGCTCTCAATTTTGGAATCTACCTCCTTTCGACAGATTGTACACTTGGTACTCCGGTTTACGCAGCCATCCGAACAGGACCTAAAGAGGCACCTTGGGAGTGTTGTCCGTCATTACAAGGATGAAATTGAAGGACTAAAAATGGGAAATGTTCCATTGAATAGACCACAAGAGTATGGTGTCGGTAGGCTCGACTTGGGGAAACAACCTTCCATGCCATATATGCCGCCATCCACAACATTGGACGAACAGGTACACGCAAAGATCAACTAATGCCATAGTTGCGGTGGTTGGAGACTCAGAATCAACAACTGATAAACCAAAAGACGGCATTGGAGGCCGAAGTGAATGATCTTCGTCAGCGTCTTGGTAGCGGTCATAGCACATCCCACGGAATACAAAGCGACATTAACAAGGCCAACGAAATTATTCGGAAACTCCAAGATGAGGTAAAGTCGCTGCGACATCGTGCTCGTTCTGCAGAAAGTGCCCTTAAACAAGTCGATAGGATTGGAAAGGAGACACAGGGTTCATACGATACGCTTCGGAAAGAGGTGGGTGAGTTGAAGGGCCAATTGGGCGAGACGCATGCGGAACGGGATCGGCTTGCTGTTGAGCTGGCGGAAAGTAGGAAACTGGTGGAGGCGAATGAAAAGGTGATTGAGTGGCTCCATCATCAAATCAACGAGGATTCCATAAGCAGGATGTTGGGTCGCAATGGTGGCAAATACATGAGTAACCCAATACTCTTCCCACAGAGTCCGAGATTGTCCCCAGAAACGTGGATGGGAAAGACAAAGATTGGCGAGCCGCATAGCTCCTCTTCCTCCACCCTCCCGGAACAGCTCCAATAAACCTTGATTTTTTTGTGCAATCGGAACCACTACCTGTATCCTATATCCTATATCCTATATCATGTATCCTGTATCCTGTATCATGTATCATGTATCATGTATCCTGCATCGTATCTACATTGCTTTATTCGATTGCTTTACAAAGTCGATAATCTTTAGAATCTTTTCCTGACTCGATCCTACAAGCTTTTCTAGTACGCGCATCTCTTCCGTCTTGCTCCCCTCAGCTGTTCGCATCCAAATTATTGCTGCCGCTGCAATAAACTCGGGAGGATAACACAACACAATTGGCGTGTAGTAGCAATCCTTACAAAACCGAAAGGCACTGCTCATAGACTCTGACGTCAAGTCTAGTTCAGCCCCTATCCTTGCTAAGACTTCGTGGGCATGACGCACCGCAAAGTTGTAGTCAATGGCTTCCAAAACGAGATGCTCGTACTGAGTGACCCGCACCCTGTGTTCTTCAATGATGCGCACTTTACCTTCTGCTTGTGGGTTTAGGGTCCGGTAGGCTGCTACCAAAATTTGTTGTATTCGCTGAAAAGTCTCCTCTGCTTTTGATGCGACGAGTAGCGTGGTGAGGGCAATATCCATAGAGGGATAATCAGTGTGAGGATGGAGCGAAAAGAAGAGATGAAAGTACAACTGCGCGCTGGCGATTGTTCGGTAAGGAAAGTTGAGCCGACGTGCCACTTTGGCAATAAAATCACACGCTTCGTGACGCTGCTGCTCAAAGTCTTTGCATTCCTCCAGCACACTGACAGGTCGCAAGTACCAGGCCGAAGTATCAAACGGCCACATTTGGATTTATTCGTTTCATTAAATGTTTACATAGAAAAGATATTACCACCGACCTGCAGAAAGAGTCTCTCTACTACAAAAGAGGAATCTTTCATTATAAAAGGTGAATCCTTTATTATAAATGGGGCTCCTTTTTCACGATTCTAACAGGCCTCTCAATTGACAAATACCGACAGATTGTATCGGTTGGCTAAATTCATGTCTTGAGACCAGGTCATTAAATCCACGCGACGCGTTATAAAGGTATCGTGTTTATTGTTTCTGTTTATGGTGCAAGATTAGCCTGTCCGTGCTAACCCAACACTTTACATCCAAGACATTCGTTAAAGCTTTAAAAGTAGCTTGCCGGTGGTGCCACGACCCTCCAAGTCTTGGTGAGCTTGGGCAACATTGTCAAAATCGTAAATCTTGTGAATTTGAATGTTCAACTTGCCAGATTCAATCAATGGGAGCACCCTGGAGGTGAGATCCAAAACCTCCTCTCGGGTCTCAAGGTACTGGAAGAGGACTGGCCGCATGAATGAAAGACATTTCGGAATGAGATCGGCGGGATTCACCTTTTCGATCAGACCACCTGCATTCCCGAAACTCACATACATACCCCGCTTCCCAAGCGATTTTCTCAGCTGCTCGTAGAGAGCCATGCCCACTCCATCGTACACGACATGCGCTCCACGACCGCCAGTGATTTTTAGGATCTCAGCAGTAATGTCCGCAGACGTTAAAAGGACATGAGCTGCACCGTTATCCTTGGCAATCTGCACCTTTTTCTCAGTGGAGACGATGCCAATCACAGTGGCGCCTTGCAATTTTGCCAATTGACAAATCAGACTGCCCGTGCCGCCAGCCGCCGCGGGCACAACGACGAAATCGCCCCGTTGCACTTTGTAAGAGTCAAATACCAAATATCCCGCCGTCAGACCCTGCAACAGACACGCGGCCCCCTTCTCAAGCTCCATTCCAGCGGGCAATTTGACGACATGTATCGCAGCCACGGCGTTGTACTCGGCATATGAATGCGAGCCAAGATAGCCAACTCTATCGCCGACGGCGAGGTCCGAAACGCCTTCACCCACTGATTCCACTACTCCCGAGCCTTCGCGTCCCAGCACGACCGGCAGCGCCAGCGGATACAGTCCAGTTCGGTGGTAAATGTCAATGTAGTTGACTCCGATGAACGCATTCTTGACCACAACCTCCCCGGGTTTTGCAACAGGCACAGGAATCTCCTCTATAGTCAGTTTATCTATTCCACCCGTAGTGTGCACGCGGACGGCCTTCATTGATGTTCTCATTAATTAACGAGCCAGTAATTTCAATTTAGTGTCATTTATGAGATTTAATCTTGCGGCTGGAAGCAAGCCCCCCCAGTGGTGAGCGAATTAGTTTTACTAATGTGGCGCCTTTATAGGCTGTCGACCTCAATGCAATTGAGATGGTGTTTAGGATCGCCATCTGCATTGGGGGAGGCACCAATTATAAACGGATACTATTTAACAGTCCCTTTGTTAAAATCTCTGGTCTACAGATGCGCCATCAAGATGTGAGACGCTAAGACAAAGCACTCTTGCGGTTTAGTCGTTCCTTAATTCTCATTAGCCAACACCTCGCCAAGGTTGAGAACCCTATTGCAGGGTCTGCAAATCTCCTCGTCAGTCTCCAAGCGATACATCCAGCATCGGGGACATTTTCCATGCTCTGCCCTCAATATACGAACTAGTCCCAATCCCTCAATCTCCACTACTGACAATGCAGGTTGGTTACCATAATGTCGACGGACAGAATTGACCATGAATATCTCTGCCAAATCGTCCCAGCCCGCCTCTGTGTCGGAGAGTTCAATGTCCGCCTGATATGTCGATTCCAACAATCTATAAACATCAAGACCACATTCAACATGGCGAATTACTGCTCTTTTCTGAGACGGTTCAATTCTATTCTCATTGCAGACCGAACCTGCATCAACCGTGCCAAACTATCGTCAGAGTTAGTAATCGGCATTTCTTTTCTGTTGGGAAGATGCGCTGTGACTTCTGCACAGAGATATGGTGAAACCGGTCTTAATAAAGACAACAGCCGTAATGCAATCTGACCCAGCGCAGTTTGTGCACTTTGGCGACCCAAGGAATGGGCAGTGTCTATATACAGCCGATTCTTAATCACATCAAAGTAAAAAGCCGAGAGATCCTCAATGACAAACGCTTGCAATACAGCAATGCCACCACTGAAATCCAGTTCGTCATATTTTTGCTGTACCTGCTGCTTGATGGTTTCGCATTTGGACAGGACCAAACGATCAACATCCTTTAGTTCTTCCCATTTTAATGATCCAGGAAACGCCACCAAGTTTCCCAAAATGAATCTAAAAGTATTCCGCAACTTTTGATGGAGTTCGACAGTGCGCTCCAACAAAATCGGCCCCACTGTCACATCGCTTAGGAAATTTGAAGAGACGGCCCAGAGACGAAGAACATCAGTTCCCCTTGGAAGCTTTCCCGTGCCCTTGATGATTTCATCCGGTGCGATGACATTGCCCACTGATTTTGACATTTTATTGCCCCGCTCGTCCAGCACAAACCCGTGGGAGACTAGCTTTTTAAATGGCGATATCCCACGAGACACGACCGAGGTGATAAGTGACGACTGGAACCATCCACGATGCTGATCTGTTCCCTCAATGTAGATATCGGATGGGTCGGTAGTGGAGCTCCAAAAGGTGCCACTATCAAACCAAACGTCAATAGTGTCATTTCCACGTACAAGTCTATCGGCTAGATGTTTAAACTGGTCAGGCAGCAAATCGATATTGTCTAGTTCCCACCACGCATTCGTACCATTTTGAGCTACCAGATTGGCAAAATGTTCAATTACAGCAACGTCCAACAGGGGAGAATCGGTTTCCTTGTCGTAAAACACTGGAATTGGGACACCCCACACTCTCTGTCGCGAGATGCACCATTCCTGCCGTGCATCCAACATGTTTGCTAGACGCTTCTTTCCCGATGCGGGTAGGAACTGCACCGGTTCCAAAGCTGCATGGAGTTCAGCCAATATGGGGCCAGTTCGGATAAACCATTGGCGTGTGGCCATTTGGATGACAGGCTTTTTGGTGCGCCAGTCATATGGATATCGGTGGCGATGGTCGTAGCTATGGAGCAATAGGCCTTTTGTCCGCAACAACTCTAGCTGTACGTCCACATCCGTGATGCTTTTTCCTGCCAACTCTGCTGGAGCAGCGTCAGTGTACATTCCATTCATGTCAACAATCTCCTGCTCAACTATTCCATGCTTTCGACACGTGGCAAAGTCATCCTGTCCATATGCAGGAGATAGATGGACTAGCCCAGTGCCAACGTCATTTGTGACAAAATCGCCAACTACCACTGGATTGCAGTTCCCTGATAGATTTTTGTATTTAGTGTTCAATAGACTTTCAATTGAGACTGCTTCAGCGGCATGTGCAGTTTCAAACATGTCCTTTAAATCATCCATCCTGGATTGGGCGACAATGTATTTTTCCCGTCCCGCATTAACACGTACATAATTGAGCATTGGGTTGACTGCAATCGCTTGATTTGCAGGGATTGTCCATGGAGTGGTGGTCCAAATCAGCAAATATTCATCCAAAGTGCCCACAATAGGAAACTTTACAAAACAGGCTTTTGAAATGTGACCATCCACATACTCCAATTCAGCCTCTGCCAGCGCTGTCCTTGACGAAGGCGACCAATAAACCGGTCTTTTGTCAGCGTACACCAAGCCTCGCTGCACTAACTGACCAAAGACTCGCAATTGGGCTGCCTCATAGCTTGGATCCAAGGTACGGACCGGGTGCTCATAGTCAGCCAACAAACCCCATCTCTTCATCTCTGCTGCTTGGCTGCTTATTGCATCTTGGGCAAATTGCTGAGAAATGTTGCGGATCTGAAGCGGCGTGAGGGATTTTCCTTGAGCCTTTGCAAGCGCCTTGATTTCAATGGGGAGACCATGGCAGTCCCATCCAGGTCGGAATCTATGGATCAAAAAGAGTGCCGAGATGGTTACTCTACTCGATAGCCCTTTTCGATTTTGGACCTCAAAATGGTATCCTTAAGTAACTTGTTCAGGGCGTGGCCAATGTGGAGGTTTCCATTGGCAAAGGGCGGCCCATCATG
Source organism: Paramicrosporidium saccamoebae (assembly GCA_002794465.1). Taxonomy (NCBI): domain Eukaryota; kingdom Fungi; phylum Rozellomycota; genus Paramicrosporidium; species Paramicrosporidium saccamoebae. The sequence goes on along the minus strand of MTSL01000142.1, from coordinate 36,203 downwards.
GATAAGAAACGTAGGCCCCTCCTTATTGAGCTACCACAGTCAGACCAACTCGGATCGCCACCTGTGCCTGGTATAATTCTGTCGATATGATACTTCTGTATCTCTCCTCCACTGCTGCATAATCCACCCTTTGCGGAAATGTCGTTTTGGGCAAATTGAGTGTCCCTGCTAGCTCCTTAGCAGTGACGAACCATCGGCGCATTGGACCGGGCTCCCAGGGATGAGTCACCTTGACAGGTATTGTCCTCCAAAGTTGCGTCACATGGTGTAGGGTGCTGGAGCAGCTGAAAAATGGTGAATTAATTGGGGAGGAAGAGGTGCGAGAACTGTGTCAACTGGCACGTGAGATATTGGTCGAGGAGAGCAACGTTCAGCGAGTGGATGCACCCGTCACTGTACCCATTTTAAGTCTGCTAATGCTTGTAGATATGCGGAGATATACACGGCCAATTCTACGACTTGAAGGAATTGTTCAAAGTCGGTGGAGAGTGTCCACAGACCAACTACCTCTTCCTCGGCGACTTTGTCGACCGCGGCTTCAATAGTGTCGAGACCTTTCTCCTCCTCCTCGCCCTTAAAGTACGTCCGTCCATTGTACTTTGGTAATCCATAGGTTCGTTATCCGAGTAGGATTACCTTAATAAGGGGCAACCATGAGAGCAGACAGATTACGCAGATATACGGCTTTTACGACGAATGTATCCGGAAATACGGAAACGCCAACGTGTGGAGATATTGCTGTGACATCTTTGACTATCTCAGTCTTTCAGCCATTATTGACGGTCGGATCCTAGCTGTCCACGGCGGTCTCTCTCCTCTCATCAATACCTTGGACCAGATCCGTCAAATTGACCGGAAGAGAGAGGTACCCCACGAAGGAGCCATGTGTGACTTGCTCTGGTCCGATCCTGAAGAGATTGTCGGTTGGGGTCTTAGTCCCCGGGGAGCTGGTTTCCAATTCGGCGCAGATGTTGCAGAAAAGTTTCTTCACGACAACGGGCTTGGCATGATTGCCCGTGCCCATCAGCTGGTCATGGAGGGCTACAAGATGATTTGGGACGAGACTCTGGTAACCATTTGGTCTGCACCGAACTATTGTTACCGATGCGGCAACGTTGCGTCGATCATGGTGGTTGATTCCGAGCTGAACCATTCATTTAAATTATTTGAAGCTGCTCCCCAGGAAGCTTCAGTGGTCCCTTCCAAGAAGCCTCCTCCCGAATATTTTTTATAAATAATACAGTTATATGAGACATATGGCATGTGAGAGATTCTACTGTGGCGTCTCTGCAAACTAGGAATTGAAAAAGATTACATTTGTGGGACTAGATGCACAAAGTTATATCTACAACCAGGTTCCAACAAAGGACCTGTTGGTGAGCGAGAGGGTTTCTTTATCAAAAGTGTCTTTACCAAGGGCTTCTTTATAGACCACTTTCAAAACACCGGATTGCGGGATCTTGGAGCGTGGCTTTTAGTATCTCGGAGAGGGTCTTTGTGAATTCTACATTGTCCGCCTTGATCACTGCGTCCATGTTTTTCTCCCAATTCAGCTGTGATTGATGACCATTTCATAAATCTTTGTCATAACAGGGGGCTTTATATGGCAATACCAGGAGCGGCTGGAAATCAGCATGCATCTCAGTTAATGATTATAGACCATTTTATGGCCTCTCTGGTAAGCGTAATGGGATCCTTGTGGAACGTTGTGCTATTGGACATGATAATCCAGGCATCCTGTATACTGATGCCTTCTCCCAGTGCTTTTCCAAGCTCTACCTCCAGCCCTTTTAACGCCAGTCCATTACCACGCTCAAGCAGGTCGACTCAGCTTGCCCCCTTATTGCCTGCGCCGCTGCCACTCTCCCCTAAATTAGGGCCTTGGCCACATGCACTCCTTGACTCGCTAAAGCGAAAAGAAGAGTACCCAGCAATGTCTTCATGGCCCCGGCCATACTCCGATCGCATCCATGTATTAATGAAAGTGGCATTGCGATATAATATATTTGCAAGCCAGGGATTGCAGCAGTTGGAAGGGTCATTACTATAAACCCACAAATTATCCTTTCGCTGTGCCAGGATGGGCCGACCATTTCCGAATTGGTTTCGATACGGCATTCCCGCAGTCTTTTTCAGCTTGGGGACATGGCAGGTTTATCGCCTAAATCGAAAGCAGGACCTGATACGTGACCTAGAGCGGGGCCTCTCTCGTGCAGCCCTCAAACTGACCAATGTGCCCATCGATCTCGAGTCGCTCCGCTTCCGACGGCTCAAATTGTACGGCACTCCGAACTGCATGTCTCCCATTTTCCTGGGTCCTCGCGGAGCTCGTGACCTGGATGTTGACTTTGCCATGTCCTTCATCCTCCCCTTTCAGATGGCTGACGGCACAGTGCTTGTGGATTACGGACGGGTGCCCAGAGGGAGAGAAGGTGAGATACGGTTAGAGGAGAAGCCGTATGTGGAGGTAATGCTGGATCGGGAAGAGAAGAAAAGCATTGCTGTTAGTGAGAATGATCCTGCCGAAGGACGATGGTCATACCGCGATGTAGAGGCAATGGCGAAACACTACGGATGCCAACCGATCATATTCCGGAGGATCAGTCGACGCACAGAAGAGATACCCATTGCTGGTCCTCCACAGATTGACATTCCAAATCGTCACTTTGAGTACATTGTAACGTGGTATCTCATGTCTGCTGCCACCTTTGCCTTGGGATTCTTGCGGCGATAATTCAGTATTATATTGTTGCATGGGGATAGCTCGGTTCTATATGGTGACGATCTGGTATGGTGGATTCATCGAGGTTGGTGCGGTACTCTATCGGCAAGGACAACTGCACGTGACAGGCCACGCCGATACTTGTGTGAGAGTACATCTACAAATCGGAAATTCCAAAATGTCGGTAAAGGGCCTATTGATGAGCGAGTTAACTTTAGCAAGGTATGTGGCAAATAAACTACCATCCTTAACACACCGGATTGTAGGGTAGCTAACAGGGTTACCAATCATAGGCGGATATTGGCCGGCAGGATCTTTGTTATAAACCTTACGTTTTACCAATTATTAGCAGCAAAGTTTCCCATCGTCTCGCACAAATAAAAAGGTCCATATTGTTATCTACACTAAGCAATACGTCGATCCTAGTCGGGATTCGGGGGCTGCAGCATCTTTGGACCTTGATGCGGCTGCCTTTAAGAACTCAACAGTTCTATCCCAGCCTTTGGCTCTCGCTGCATCCAATAGCGCTGAATATTTGAGTAAATTTGGCCTGGTTTTGTCAATATGCCTGATGACTCCTATGCGGCCAGTAGCTGCAGCCTGAAGGGTGGACGAGTAGGATGGCTCCATGGTAGGGAACTTTTTCATCATCCAGTGCACCGTTTCCAATTTGCCACGCTCAACACACTTATCGAGAGCTTTCTGGCTGGGATACACCTTCTTTGAGGCCAACCAATCGAGGACTGCAACGTGATTTTTTTTCGCTGCGTGATTCGCACCGGTTGTAGTGGGAATAAGTTTCTCGTCAATAGAATACGCCCATGTGAGCACACCCAAATGTCCCCGGCCAGCAGTACAATCAAGATCTCTGACAGTTGGAAGGGCATTGGAACCTATGAGACGGGCCAGTGTAAGTACATTTAGCCGTCCGTTTCTCGCGGCAGCAGATAAGCAAGACTCTTTGAGAAGGAATGCTGGGTCCTTGTCATGATCATGTAGCCATTTCAAACTTTCACTACTTCCGTCCGCACAGAGGCTTTCATTGGCTAATGGGAACGATCCTTTGCAGCGTTCTAAAATATCTGGATCGATTCCGTATGCCCAGTTCATAATGTCCACTTGTTCCTTGAAAATAGCTTGCGCCATTATATAGCAGGGAATCTCCTTTATCTGGTCCTGCTCAAATATCCATTGTAGCACCGCCAGATGGCCGCTTTCAACTTTGTCACGCGGGGTGAAATATGACGGAATTAGCTCTCGAGACTTGCTTGCTACCCATTTGACGGCCTCAAAGTGTCCTGCTATAGCTGCGTCGAAAACACTATAATGACTTGGAAGATTTTCCACACTGATCTGGTAGAAGAATTCAAGGTACGCAAGCTTTCCCTCCTCCATAAAAGTATTAAGCACACTCTTTTCCAGTTTTACTTGATATCCGTACCCGTACAGTAAACGCAAGATTTCCACATCACGGCAGGCATCCTCCATAGGGATGCTAACTGTATTCAGCGGAATGTCCTGTTCTGTTAAAAAACGCAGAATGTTAACGGAACCAGCAGACACCAAGTCTTGTACCTTGTCAGTAAATACACTCAAATCATTGATATAGTGCCCCACCAGCTTGGCAGAATCGTGTTCAATAAACTTGTCAACCATTTCGGGGTTTTTAAGAGCTGCTCCAAATGTTCTGGGACGAGATAGTGTAAACACCAGATTATCCGCCCTGATTGCGGCATCCATATGCTCCCTCCAATATAAAGTTGGTCGATGTGCAGTCCACAAATCTTTGTTGTACCAGCTCGCCTTGTATGACAATGCCAAGAACCAATGGCGATCATTTTCATTCTGCCACCAGGGAAAACTGACATTCAGCATGCATTTTAGGTAGTTATTATAGCCCATTTTCACGGCTTCCCTGATGAGTGGAATCGCATCTTTGTGAAACGTTGCGCTGTTGGACATGATGATCCAGGCATCCTGTACGCTAATGTCTTCTCCCAGTGCTTTTCCAAGTTCGACGTCCAGCTCCTTCAACTCTAGTCTATTGCCACGCTCAAGCAGGTCGGCTAAGCTCCCCACTTTAGTACCTACGCCGTTGTCGCCATCTCCTAAATTAGGGCCTTTAGCTACACAAGCTCCTTGGCTCGCGAGAACAAAAAGGAGAGCATTAAGCAATGTCTTCATGGCCCTGGCCATACTATGATCGCATTCATACATTAATGAACGCAACATTGCGAGGCGGTATACTCACGGGCCAGGGATTTTAGTAGCCGGCCAATAAAGGGCCTTTACTACTACCTCACAACGGACATGTAGTTGTTGTGTGACGTAGAGGTAGAGGATTGATTAGTTGGGTATTTGACGTAGAGGGTTGATTAGTTTGGAAAAGACCTAGTTGCTCACAAATCGTTTATCTCTAAGAGCTACTGTCAATATGTACAGGAGAAACCATCAGTAGTCATCGGCGGTCGGATTGCGTATCAACTTTGAGGGCCTCACAATCCCGCTTTGATTATTCGTATTAGCAAGCGGCAGCACCAGATGTCTGACGCCACTCCGATGCGAGTGCCATGATCGAATTGATTTGCACGGATTCAGGATCCGAATACCTGCACGTCTAAAGTCATGAATCATGCGATTTTCCATTCCAGGCATTCCCAAGGCTAGCTGATTTGTCCGCTCTACCAGCGCTCTCGGAAGAGGCGGCACAAAAACAAAGGAATCATGACTGCCCATGTAAGCAGGACCACACTGGGTTCCAATAGAGATCCGCTCATCTGATTCGTAGCGCGACAAAAAATACATTGCCGAGACAGACAACCACTGGTCCGATTTCAATAGACGGAGCGTGGCGTCAAAATAAATGTCGAGGTTTGCGAGGATCACCGTCTTACCGGGGAGATATCTGCTGGCAAACCGGAAGGCAGATCCCGCTGTCAGACGATCACTCCATTCTACATTTGATCGTAATCCTCGAGACGAATAGAAACGCGCTTTTCTGCCAAGTTGGGCTAGTGTTACATTACAATGCGGTCCAAGCTGATTGTAGACATGACGGGCTTCGCTCTCGATAAAATGGATCCGATTAATATGCGGATTATGAAGGTTTTGACAAACAGACTCCATGAGTTCGACATGTCGCTCACTGTCAGAGTCAGAGTACCACTGCGTCACTAAATGAATTTCGTTCACCTGAAATGTAAACAAAAGACTGTGTGTACTTGTCTATGAAAGGCAGTGGGAGATTTGGACGGCCGTCTACCATTATCATAGAAATGGATTCCAGCAAGTATTCCGAGAGCCAAGCAGGAGATGAACGCAAATGCTCTGGAAGATAGTACTCTTAAAATTCTCCCATATCCATCCTGCATTGCAACAACTATTTAACTGGAAATAATATTGTTAGCGAAACGAAAAAGTACTTTATTGTATCACAATCGCAAATTTTTTACTTCTAATACTCAATGGCCAAAATTGAGGTTGAGTATGTTTCAATGTTTGCGTGTCCTGAATTTCTCCTTTCCAAATTGCCAACATTAGTAAAAACACATCACCCTAGCCTTAAAACCCCATCATCTCGTAATACTAAAACTCTATTTACAATACTCAATGCTCAGAGATTGAACATTTCCAACATTTCGGCAGTCTTCTCTGCATATTCTAAGTGCCCCTTGACAAAATTGCTCATGTTGACATTTTCAATTCCAGTCACGGAAATGGGATTTAATCCTGCAATGTCTGCTGATGTTAAGGCAGTGGAGCGATACAGGAAACGCAATACCCAGTCATTTCGGCTGTAGCAGTGGACGAAGCGGCCAGCAACTAGCATTCTCATGCGGACCCAGTCTTCCAGAGGAAAAATGACTTCAGGAAGACCAAAGAGAGCCACATTTTCAATTACTCCCATGTTAATGTCGGGATCCTTGGCCAATTCTCTCAAACACGTAAAAATGACTAGAGCGCCTAGTGAATGCCCGGCCAAAGTGATCGGTCGGTGTCCATGAACACGCTTTCTGATTGCGTCGGCAAGGACAAGTCCAGACTTTTCTGCAATATTCACACACACTGACCAAGGATTGTCGATCAAAGAACCAGCCTGAAGCACCGTTACTGGCCAAGATAGGGCCGCCATTGCGGTGGCCAGCGCTGTAGTTTTCAAGAGTTCGGACGCTGCATATCCCACGGCAGAGGTCCGTATAAGATTCGACAGCGCTGATCCGAGCGTCTTGAAAGACTCCTTTTCCACCTCCAACACGAAAAGATCAACTCCCGGAACGGCTAGTCCCATCCAGGGACGGTAAATATCTGCATCCTCAGTGATCCATCCCGAAATACCAACAGCCACCCGCATTTGATCTTGCGACGTGACAGGCCGAAAATGAAAGCTGTTTATGTCTTGATAGCGGCGCTCTACTTTGTAGCTCGCAAGTCCAGCACCACCGGCACCGAAAACTACAACAAAAATGGCCGTAGCCGTGGTTCCGGTGAGGAAGGCTGCACCCGCAGATAGTCCAAGAAGCGACCCAAAAAAGGGAATCACGACTGGTGCGGCAAATCCCGCCGTCACACCCAGAGCTACTCCTCCTGTTACAGCTCCCAATCCGATTAGAAGCCTTTTCCTCAGTCTTCCGTTCAAAGTTGACTGTGCATTCAAGTCTTGCTGCTCGCTCAGGTAACCATTCTTTATCTGCTCAGCCATGTTGCGTTCCACATCGCGGACATATAATTCCTTGGATATGCGAAGCATTAGCCGAAGATGGTCCATGATTACGCCAGTGCGGGCGTCATAGCCGAAATCAGGTATCGTTATGGCAAAGAGACGAAACAAAATAGTACATTTAAGTTCATCGTCTGCATATGGGCTATGCGCTCTAACCAGCCGAGCTCCATCATATTTTTCCTCAAGTTCCTTGCAGGTGCAGTCGAATATTGTCTCAACTCGATGTCGGATTTCGTTTTCCCACTTGCTGTTGTTCTCGTTGCAAGTATCTTCGAATTCTTCAAGAGCTGCACTAGACTCTATCTCTATGGAAGAGACTGCAGACAGATAGCGTCTTGATTCATCTATTAAACTAAACAGTTTGAGCAACAGCAAGTCGCGAAACTCGCTGGGCCCCACGTCTAGCATGCCAACGTTATTTTGTAATACTTTAAAAATATTTTTAACTATAAAGGTTAAAGCCTGGGATTTTGATTTGTAGACTGGGGAGACTGGTGATAGTAAAGACTGTTATGCTTTGATCCGTAAACTGCGGATTTTGATCTATAAATTCACTCCCAAAGCAGCTTTTAAAACTAAATCTTTCAAACTATTTACAGAGCTGCTTTATTTGTCATCTTAACCTCGCATCCCACAACACAACTCTCAGGGCCAAGGCTTGGGTGCCCAGCTGTTGAACAGGGTCGGATGGCTCCCAAACGCTGAGCTTTCGGGAACTACAATTGGAGGTAAGAATGTACAGTCTGAGAGGGGATCGCGGGGCAGCGGTATCCAGCCATGGTAGCGGTCAGTCTCCACACCGATAGACACGTGCGAATTCTGGGATAGCGTAAAGGAAGAACGATCAAAGTCTTCAGCTGGTATGTAATTGAAAAACTTGAGGCATGGAGAGTTGTGGGGATAGTGTGGCATTGGCTCTGTTGTCTCCAGAGTCTCGGGAGTGGACTGGTTGTTCCGACCGCGACGTGGCGTACAGTAATCATCAGAGAGCTTCCACTCAAAGCGCCGACGATTGGATGTAACCGGAATCCGGCTAAAGTTTCGGGATGCGGAAAGGGCGTGTCGCACGGAATTCTAGACATTCAATTGCAACAGCTGTCTCTATACCTTCCAGCCTTTGTCGGCCAGACGAAAGTACTCATATCGGAGTGACAGATACTCGTATATTTCACCAAGAATCATTTTGCCACTTTTGCTACTTGAGATTGCTTCCTGGATGAGCTCAACATATGACATCTTTGGCCTCAACACTATCCGACGCCTGTTCTTTTTCCGCTCAGGACTCTTCATTGCATCCATTCCAGTCATTCCAGCCATTCCAGTCATTCCAGCCGTTTCACACTTCTTGCTTTGGTACCGCATGAATCTCAGTCTATTCATGGTACTATCCCAAAACGGAAGGTGCGTCCCTCTTAAGCTCATGAAAGACACTTGCCATATATGGAACTTGTTCGGTAATGCGCGCTATAAAGCATGAATGGCGGCCGTAGGGGGATATGTTGCCGTTCCGCTTGTCTAACAAGAGAGCACGCGTGGGTGCCGAGTATTCAGATCACGGAAAGCATGGCGAGGATACATCGCCGTTGAAGGGCGAAGATGCGTACTTTGGCGCCAGCCGTCCCACTTCAGAGATGCTGTTGGAAGAGTTTGGATTTGTGCCGTGTGTCAACAAGCAGCCCATCATTGACGAGAGCATATGGGATGAGGAGCCTGTCATTGTCTTTCATGAGAATGAATACGATGGGATGCAAGAAATATATCAAACGGACTCGCCTCCAAATGCACGGGTTGCCTTGAGGGATCTTAGCAACCTGTTCCTCGGGAACGGACTTTTGACCATTGACAAACAGCTAGAGCAAGAAGTCGAAAACTCGATGACTACGACGAAACGTTCAACAGCTAAAGACTTGATCGCTGAGCGATCGATATTATCCAGCAGTGCTGCAATGGAACACTCAATGTTTCAGAATGGTACCGCAATCGATCACTCCTCAAGTGGCATTACAGTTGAACATTTAATGATTCCAACAAGCGCAAAAGCACAAAACTCGGCGGTAAAGCGCAAGACGCTCGGAAAGAGACCGCCGCCGGCCAATGATGAGTTCAACTCGATTGATCTAAAGTCTTACGAAATACGGAACGAGCGTTTCGCCGAGGACATGTATACTCCGCGGATTGTCCGTGGTAGCGGTATGACGCGGGAGGGGCTTTGCCAGATCTGCAAGCCAGGAGTCTGGTTAAAGATCAAACAGAGTGCCTATTGGTATCACATGAATTTCATCCATGGCATTTCAGCAAACACGGGTAGACCCTATGAGCCCCCCTTGGCGACACGCGAAAAGCAATTCTGCGCTCACAACGGGGCTGTCATAAAGCAATTCGAGGGGAGATGTGGGCAATGCGATAAATGGGTCGTGTTGCAAAAAGTCCCTCTGGGAGAGAAACAAACAGAGTGTTGCAATCCACAATGGTGGAGACACTCGCAGAAATGCTCAAGTGACATGGCAAAGGGAATACGACGTAGATGAAGTCTATAGTAAAGACCCATTGTCCCTGGTTCGTAATAAAAATATATAATATTGCGAGGTTGTGAGTAGACTCTTTATCGATATCCGAGTCCGTAATTATGCCATCTCACAAATACTAAGCACTTATTCACGCGCCCTTTTTCGTACGCTAAGATAGATCGCAATAGACTGCTGGTCTCTTTTTAATCGCCCCTGGTCGGTTGAATGCTCTTTCATAATGTGGCTAAATTTATTCAAAGATGGCCAGAACTCTTTACAACAACATACTACAAGAAGATTAGTAAACTTACCTTGACAGCAGCATGATTTGCAATCACAACACCTCACAACTAAACAAATGCCATCTCCATAGCAAGCAAATCATCCCCCTCATCTTGGCCAACAAGTCCTTCAGAGCTGGCGGGACTACCCGGTGCAGCTCTAGGAGGCTCGTCAGGCTCCGCTCCGACCTTGGAGCCAGGGAAAATGTGATAATTTGGTTCGATAAACCGACAATTGGTCGTAGTCTCAAGAAGAGGGGTAAACCTCTCCAATATGGTCTCGTCATCTATGGTCCATTGTAATCGCCGGAACAGCTCCGCCAGGATAATGTCGCAGTCTCCCAACAGCTCAATATCAAAATTATGATCCAGGGACTCTCTGTTGATTAATATCTGGGGAACATATGGCGGAATGAGATCTGGAAAAAGTCAAGTAGGGCCAAATGCGATATTACCTGGAATTGAAGAGACAGGATGGACCTTTAGAGATGATCCCATCACCAAGACTAAATCTGCCTCATTACAATCAGTAGCAATGTGATCATCAAAAGCTTTTGGTAGTGACTCTCCGAAGAACACAATGTCGGGTTTAACAATCCCACCGCATTTCCTACACGTGGGGATCGAGTCCTTGTCCATTGCCAATCTTAACTGCCCAACGTCAATTGTCTTGCTACAGTCCAAACAGGACGCCGATGCAAATGAGCCTATAGATGAGATGGACTGATATTGTTTACCATGACAATAGACGACACGATCAATCCCAGTGGTAGCCTCCAAGGTATCAATATTTTGGGTAAACTGGCGCAATAATTTGCCACTCTGTTCCAGATGCCGAATAAAATGGTGACTGAATGATGGCTTAAATTCTTCTCTGGGCAACAACTCCTAAGCCATTATGCAGCCGTCAAATTTGTACCTTTGCAAAGGAATAAAACGGCTCAGGGTCTATGCGAAAGTACTCAATGTCAAACATACACTCTGGCTCTGGCAGAGAATATTTCTCCTGTATTTGCGCATAGAGACCATTCTCGGAACGAAAATCTGGAATACCACAACTGACGGAAATGCCCGCACCCGTCAGTACTAGGATCCGTTTCGCCGAACGAACAAGTTTTACCGCATCATCCACTGAGGAGACACCCAGCCGAGGCCGCTCATACACATATTTAAGGAGGAATCTACGCACAAAGTTCCATTTTCCTACGAAATCTGCATGGATCATGCCTATAGGCATAGGGTGCCCAAAGGACTCCATCAGCATATCCGGAGACATTTGCTTCTCCATCTGGCGGGTCACAAAAAGGTTTGGTCCGTACGTCATTATCTCCTGAATAATATCTGTCAATTCTATATTGGGGATCTCAACTTCCGAATCCGATATAATGAGTGGGGATTCGGCCAACCTCAGTTCTGTCTCTGTTTCTGTAGTCGTAGTTGTAGCTGTGGATTGGTTAGACCCCATCTCGTCTTCTGAGACAATTATGCAAACATCTTCATCATCAGCCCCCAAAACAGCCTCTGACTCACTACCAAAGGAATCAAAACTGCCGTCATCCGAGCTAGCAGTAGTCTCCCCTAGGGGAGTGCTGCGTATTTCAAACCCCTCTACATCCTCACGGAGGACCTCGTCAACTAGAGCGTCAACATCCAGATTGGAAGAGGAAGGCTCGGCAATGTCTGGCAAATGCCGCGCACGTTTATATAGTAGTGACTCGGAAGATTCACTCATGAGACTCAACACTAAAGTTTACTACCCTGGCCGCACTTGTAAAGTGGACATGGAATTGACAGGTGAGAGGGTATGAAGCTTGGGTTTATAACAGGCACTCTTGATTGGGGGTGTTGGTGAATAAAAAAGATGTCTTTAGAAACGTATGCAGCGTCATTATTAGCGCATGTAGTGCCATTATCAACGTATATAGTGTCATTAGGGATTGAATCGCCAATAGTAACAAGCAGAAACTGTCTGGTAGGGGGACCTGATCTGTCGTCATGCTCTTCTACTATATTCATTCCCAATATTAATATATCTTTAAGTCACTTTTATTGCAACTACCTTTAATTGTCAGCCTCATCTTCCTTGGCTTTTTTCACCTCGGCTTCAGCATCTTCAGCAGGTTCATCAGCGGAGCGCTTGCTAGAACTACGGTCACTGCGCCCGCCACGGCCTCCACGACCTCCACGGCCACGCTGCCCTCCACGGCCGCCTTCAGGCTTGCGGGGCTTCATGGAAACCTTGTAGTAGTTGCTTTGCTCTTCTTCCGTGGCCACATGGAAAGAGGACAGCTTGTGTTCACCAATTTCCAAAGCTTTCTCCTTGTACTCTTCAACAAACTTTTCGGCGACAGGTTCCCGGAAACGGATCCAGGCACAGCCCGACTCATAGTTAAAGTCGACATAGGCGACTGGGAAGGATTCCTTAAGGGTCTCCTTGAGGTTCTCATGGGTGATGCCCTCGGAGGGAAAGTCGGAAATCTTCAAGAGACGACCACGGCCCATCTTTTCCAAAAGTTGAGTGTCCATCGCCTGGCTTTTCTGCGTCTTTTCCGCATTCTTCTCCTCAAAGTAGGCCATTTTGGACTTGATCACCAACGGCGTCTCATTGTAAGAGAGAGACAGGCCGGCAAAACGAGTGGCCTCTTCCTCAGTGGTGAATTCCACAAAGACGGATCCCTTAAAGACACGATCCTTGGGGAAGCGGCGGAAACGAATGGCCTGGACGTGCTCTGAATGCTGAGAGAAGAACTCTTCAAGCTCGTCAAGAGTGGCGGTCTGGGGGAAGCCCTTTACATAGACAGTGCATCCGAGAGTTTCGCGGGATTCTGGCATTGGCACTTTGCGGCGCACAAGAGTCTTGTCCTCGTTGAGCTCAATAAGATCGCTCTCCTTCTCAAGAGACGCCTTGATGAGCTCAAAATCCTCACTAAGCTGCTTCATACGGCCAAAAGTGGCAATGGTGTCAAGGGGAACCCCTATATATGAGCAACTTGTATCAACACATACATCCACCCTCATTCTCCTGGACGCGCTCCAGCATAAACTTGTCACGGGGGAGGTTAGCGTCTCCAAAGTAAAACTCGACCTGCTTGAGGATTTTGCTCTCTACGTCCACTGTCATTTCCATGTAGAGACCCCCTGTCGGGAATTAATAGGCGAGTGCGGGGCCACTGACTATATTTCTGTGATAAAAATATGGAGCAGAAGCGAAAGTAAAAAGGCTTGTTTGTAGTATCATATATAGATAATATATGCTGTAGAGATTTACCGGTGTAGTCCAGATCATCAAGACTGTTTGCTGCGTGGGTTTTAGGGAGTCAACTTTCATGCTCCGGACCCAGTAAGAAAACATGCAGACCGATCAATGAAAACAATGGAATCTATCGTTATCGAGCTTAAAACAACTACTTCCAATGCTGGTATTATCTTTTTTGGCGACGCCCAGGAGTGGCACTATCGAGTTGATCGGGTCATCTCTGGCGCGATTTCGATGATGAGAGATGGATTGATCAGGTTGTCGACTGCGATGTGGTTGTACAGCCCCTATGTTCAGGGCCTCACTATCGGATGCTCCGCACAAGAGCTTAATTTATTGAGCGTTATCCGTCTTTTATACAACAAAGTGACATTATGTATCACTGGCCACTAATGTGGCCCTGGATTGTTGTTTGAGATATTTACCAAGGCGACCAATCAACTTAGAGAGATAACGTTTACAGAATAATAACGGCCAGGGCAACAAAAAGAGCCGACGTTACAAGCATGCAGCCGGCCGTCTTTCATCATCATAGCAATGCCCCTACCAAAACCAAAGTGCGCCACACTGCCGGTACTGTTGCTTTGGGCTTGATAATCTTGTGTCGTATTGTCATATCGGCATTTCACTTTTTCGACAGTTATGAAGCTTATAGCGAGCACATGGCACCGCTAGTTGAAAAGGATCCAAGACTTTTATCATACTTGTGGCGTGTGCTGCTCCAGTACATCGCATGTGATGCTTTCTTTGCAGTGGGTACTATCATGATGGTCCTAAGCCTCACACCTTTGGCATCGAATCTGTTTAATAGGATCACTGGTGTAATCCTAGCGTTGGGAGGATTAGGACTCGGTTACATGCGGGAAGATTTTCGTCTCGCACTCATGTCCATCGTGTGTGCAGTACCTTACTTCGTCCCGATGGAATCAGATGCGCTTCTCCATGTGAGAGCTTGGAAAATGGAACAACAAGGCCTCCCACACTGAACCTTGCATGACAAATTAACGCGCAATAAAAGTCCTAACAGGACCAACAATAAAAAATCCGGGTTGACAAAGGTCTATACATGAGATATGCATACCACAGACGACTACAGGGTAATTTTGATGACTAGTAGCTCGTGATGAGCCAGCCAGCCATATGTGCGACCCCCTTTGAAAGGATAATCCGATGAGGGTCAGTAGTCCAATAAGCAACTCTCGTTTAGAGTATAGACGTCGACCAAAGCAGCTCTTGTTTAGAGTATGTAGTTTAGCCAGAATAGCTCTCGTTAAAAAAGGTCGTAGAAACACCACACAGCACTAATACCAGGCCCTCGCTACGCAGTTGTGCATTGATTTACTCTATACATTTCACCGTCCTCCACCTTCCTTTGCCGGCCAATCGGATACACTCCTTATATGGCGCCAACTGGGGTATTGGACCTCGTTCAGGTAGTGAGACAAGCCTCACATTTTTCGTCGTTTTGAATCCACCAGAAATGTCTGGAACACCTCAATCACAATACCAAATGGGCGCATGGACCGTCACCAAGCTCAAAGACGAGCTTCGTAATCGCAATCTCTCCCCTATGGGGAAGAAGAGTGAGCTAATTGCGCGCTTGGAAGAGGCCGAGCTTCCAGCATTTCCTCGGTAGCACGTGCCTCGGGTGACTGACTTGTAGATCATCTCCACCTACTATTGTACGTTCGGAGAGCCCCGCCAAGATGAGCGTCAACCAATTAAAGGATGAGCTTGCGAGTCTGGGCATGTCGCCGGTCGGGAACAAAGGAGCGTTAGTGCAGCGTCTTCAGGAGGCTCAGTCAGCGGCAAATCCGTTTGTGGAGAATCCCAAGGGACTGAGTGTCTCCCCGGGTCGAAGGAAAACTCCCTCCAAGACGCCAGTTAAGCATAAAGAACAGCCTCTGAGCAAGACATCGTCCCAAATGACCTCGGAGGACATTGGATTCATGACTAGCCCGATTACGACCATTATGTTGGCACTTAGATGCGCTGTATCGTTAGGAAAAGATGGAGCTGGCATGGCCCGCAACTCGCCCCTCATTATGGCCAATGTGGTCGTTTGCATTTTCCTCGTTATCACCCTATTCCTGTTCGACGGACCTCAACAGGCGTATTTGGCACCAGTACGAGAGGCAGTCATGTGGTATGGTCGCTGGGTAGTCCTGGGGATCCTCTCTTCGGTAGGACTTGGCACCGGAGCACACACATTCCTCCTCTTCCTCGGCCCCTTCATTGCTCGCGTCACTACTGCTGCATATATTTGCAAATCGACCGATTTCCCTCTGTACGGCCTCAATAGTCTTCTCTGTCCCACCGAGCCGTCTGAAGAGCTCAACGTCACTCTTTTGACAATTCTAAACAAGATTAAATGGGAGGCTTTTGCGTGGGGGCTTGGTACTGCTATCGGCGAACTCCCACCTTATCTTGTTGCTCGTGCATGTACTATTACGCTGGCTGGCTAACTTTTAGCTGCACTGGCAGGAAAAGCAAGTGGAGAGATGCAGACTGTCGAGAGAATCACGAAGAAGAAGGGAAAAAAGACGCTATTCGAGACATTGCAGTTGGCCTCGTATCAGACTGTTACTCGGCTTGGATTTTTTGGTATCCTCCTCTGCGCATCGGTACATCTTTTTGTGCTCTGAATTTTGTAGATTCCGAATCCATTTTTCGATTTGACCGGAATTACCTGTGGATATTACATGATTCCATTCTGCACATTTGCCTTGGCCACAATTCTCGGAAAGGCCATTATCAAGGCGGGAATTCAAGTACAGCCCTGCTATCATGACTGATCTGTAGACGTCGTTTGTCATTTTTCTATTTTCGCGAGATTACCTGGAACAAGCAATCACTCTTGTCAAAACGCGCCTCCCTTCGTGGGGACATGCATTCCATGACTGGCTCTTGACCCAACGTGCTGTATTCCAAGAACGTCGGCCTGATCCGATAATGGACAAGATTAGTACTGTTTGGCATGTGTTTTTGGCGCTGATGATGACATACTTTATCCTGTCAGCCATCCGATCCGCCGCAATCATGCAAGCCAGGCGTGAGGGTTTACTGCGGTGAGCGCGCTTATAATATAAACGTATCAATAAGATGAATAAACATTGGAAATGCAGCGTGAGTGTGTGAGACTGTGGGGATGCGATAATATGAGAGTATATCATGCCTTGTTGTGAGATAATGAGTTAATAATCACATGCCATCACGTATCACCATTTATCGTATCCATGGTTTACATATAAAGATTTTTATTACTGAAATAGTACAACTATGGACCAGGTATGACGGGAGGGCTCTTTTACCTGCCGTCGCATCCGCCTAGCGAGAGCTTTTATTCAATATAGATCGTGTTTTATATGGTAAATTATTTCATCCGGTCATACTTTCACTATAGATTATCATCTCCTGGACGCAAATTGGTTCATCACGCAATAATTACTAACGTCACAATATGTAATGGATCAAAACCCTCAATAAAGGATCTTTACTACAAACCCCCACAGTTAATAATTAAGCAGTCTTGAACAACATGATGGCCCAGTTATCGAGGTAGAAAAATATAAAGCAGTGCGATTCTATAAACTCAGGATAACCCAGACCGTGTACCGTGGGTAACAAAGCTACCAAAGGCCTTGCCTACAATGCAATGCCAGGCAGGGCCGTAAATTTTATCAAACTCGCGCTTGATGGTTCCTGCAATCTCTCTGGGGCTGGCATTTGGCTGTACGGCTTCCTTTGCTAGCTCCACAGCCCGCTGCTGCATCTCCTCTGGCATATCCACATTCTTAATTTGCACTCGAGCCTCTTCCTTCACCACGGGCACTGCCGCGATAGCTGGGTCCACCTCGGGTTGCATGAATGGCCAGGGTGAAGCCCGCCAAAATGGATGGATATCAAAAGGGATTGGAGACTATCAGAGAGGCACTGTCGGTCCTGGCGGGGGGAGTGCAGGATGTGGATTATTGGAGGGATTCGGTGAGGTGGTTGGGGAGGATGGCCAATCTGGTTGGAGAGAGGGCGTTTTGTTTGTCTGCATTGCAAATAATGTTTCAAGTATGGAGTAAACTTGGAGAATATATCAAAGGAGATGTTGTCCGTGCAGTTCTTGGAATCTCACTGGCGGAAATGAATGTGGAGGTTCTTGAAAAAGTACTTTGGGTGCTCGCGGAGATGGCGACCAAGGAGGACTGTTCATCCCCTCAGATGATCGACTTTCTCGAAACTGTAGTAGATCGCATTATGAGGATTGGAGGCAGTGTGAGGTTTGAATTGCTACCTGCTCTGACCCGCCTGAGTGCGAAATTGCCAGCCGAGCGTCTTGATTGTTTTACTAGCCTAGCAGATATGATTCTGAAGAGATCTGATCTCCCCGGAAAGGTTCTGTGGACACTTGCAGATGCCATGAGCGAGGTTGTTACCTTTGAATTGGAGCATATCAGCTGGTCCAAGCTCTGTCTTCGACTTGGTCAAGCCCTAATGACGACATCTAATCTCAAGGCGAAACAGCATATTGCCTCGGCCTGTAACAAAATTATTCTTCAACCCAATTGTCCCGTTTTTTTGAGAGACTCGCTTATTGGTAATCTCGAGCTGTGCCATGTTTGGCTCATGAGGTCAGATCAGCCAGTCGATATCGACAGCGAACTGTATCGAAAATACTACGACTCATTATTAAGTGAGCTTGGCAAGACTGCTGATTATTTGGTGACAAGCAAGCAAGTTGCAATCTAATGCGTGCTGTAGTCTAGAGTGTGTGCTCAAAATCTTTTGTCATCTGTTGCGCAGTGAAGGCATAACCGAGGATGCATTCTTTGGATAAGACGGAGGGAAGTTTACTTAACATCAACCCGTGATCGGATCAAAAAATTACCATCGAACCCCTCTCCACATTCTTCGCTTTACACTCCTAGGGATGGCTAGTGGGCGTTTATTGGCAAGTAAGAGCCACTATTTAGTTCATACGACAATGGCGCTTAATTGCAGTAACCCACTCCTTGACCGAGTAGTTGTTCTGGGCAGTGATGAGACGCTCATCCTCAACGACGTAAGGTTGGAATTTGGTGGCCTTTTCAAATTTGGCACCAATCTGCTTGAGCTTGTCCTCGATCATGAAGGGGAGGGCACGCTCCAGCTTCAGCTCCTTCTCTTCTTCTAATGTCTGACAGGTGACGCGCTTGCCCCGGAGCCACAAGTCGCCCTTTTCGCTCTTGACGTTCAACAGGGCGGCAAGACCGTGACCAATGGCAGCAATGAATCCCTCGTGACGGGGATAGATTTCCTGGACAATGTCGTTGACCATGGACTCGTTGGGCAAGTCGATCAACACACCAGCACCGCCGGGGAAGACGGCACCCAGGAACTTTTGACTGCGGACATCACGGAGCTTCTTGGTGTTCTTGATCTTCTGCATGGCGTCCTGATCCTTCATGAACTTTGCGACAATCTCGTCATTGCGACTGGCATCCATGCTGCAGGGATCAATGTAGGCCTCACCACCCTTGGGGGAGGCAAAGATGAGCTCAATCTTGTGCTCCTTGGTCAGACACTCGTAAAGATAAGCGACTTCCTTGACATCAAAACCGGTGCGGGGGTTGGCATCTTCAGTATCACGACCGGTGGAGGGCAGGTCACGGGTGTTGGTGAGGACGACGAGAACGTGGCTGTGGGAGTGGGACATTTTGTCGACAAAGCTTTTTAGGTAGTTCGTGGTGAATTATCGAGCTTGGCTCGGGTACGGGAGGGTCTGAACAAGACGCCTTTTATACTCCACGGCAATTTATCAGTGTACATTGAAATCAGTGTGATAAATGCAGTGATTGTATATGAGTCGAGGCATATAAAGGGACGTGCTTGGCTGAGCCATCCAGATACCAAATGGAAAACCTAGCAAACAAGAAGGCCCTAATTATCCTCACCAACGAGGCCTATTTGCCCAAGTCGGGCCGTGGCGGACGTCGTCTTTCCCAGGATGGAACGACCTCTATGAACAACGAAAACGGACCCGTTGTGCCTGGATCTCCCTCTGCGTGGCTGCCCTCGCAGCCCACCATTATGGATCCGCCCACCAACTACTCTGCCATCCAGGGCACTGAGACGACCTTTGGTGCCAGCCATCAGCCTACTGGTGTGGATGTCTTTGAGTTGGGCTACATTTGGATGACACTGAAGAAGCAGTACAACATGGAGCTTGTCTTTGCTACCCCTCGTGGTGGACCCGTTGCTGCCGATCCGCTCTCCATGGAACGTATTGAGAAGGACTCTAAGCTCCGTGATAATCTGCGAGATGAGCGCGACTTTATCGCCAAGATGGGCCATACTGTTCCCATCAGTTGGGTGAAGCCTGAAGAGTTCAAGATGGTCATCCTCCCCGGTGGTCATGGAGCCATGTTTGATCTTCCAGAACATGACGATGTTGCCTGTACCATTGCCGAGATTTACAAGCGCAATGGTGTTGTGGCAGCCATTGGGCATGGAGTTGCTGGCCTGCTCAATGTGCGCATGGAGCGACGTGGCGATTGGTTGATTAAGGGTAAGCGGATCACCTGCTTCTCCAAGGAGGAGGAGCGACAGACGGGCTATGAAAAGTATCTGCCTTTCTATCTAGAAGAGCGTGTGAAGGAGCGTGGTGCCAAGACTGAGATCAAGAAGCCGTTCGAGACCAATGTTGTCATTGACGAGCGTTTAATCACGGCCCAGAATGCGCCCTCTATCCACGAGTTTGTCAGCAAGATTATCGAACAGATCCGTCGCTAACCGCCACGAATCGACGTAAAAGACTTGCTTCAATAAATGCCCATTGCCATTGGAACTTGCCACCGGAGCTTGTCACTGGAACTTGCCATTGGAGCTTGCCATTGGGACTTGAGGTTGGGGATATGATCATTTATTATTATTAATTCTCTCACTGAGCGTTACATCTGGATTCTAGGACCAAGGTGACGGGTCCGTCGTTGCAAATGTCTACGTTCATTAGCTCGCCAAACGCGCCCGTCTCCACCCTTCCCGGAAGACTCTCTCTGAGCATCTGGACTATCTGGTTAAACATTGTGCGTGCCTCCTCTGTCCCCATCGCATCGTAGAAATTCGGCTTGGCTCCCTTGTCTGTGATGGCATACAGCGTAAACTGGGACACTGCCAGGACTGAACCGTCAATTTCGCTCAAGTTGGCTTGCCATTGCCGGTCTGTAGGCCAGAGACGCAGTTTGAGAATCTTTTTGACCAGTATGGAGGCATCTTCGAGAGTGTCTTGACGATGTATTCCTATCAGCAAACAAACGCCCTTTTGTATGGATCCAACCACCTGTTCATTGACTGAAAAATAAGAGGACAACTGGGGGGGTACCGGTGACGGAAGCACGAGAGACACGTTGCAGGACGATCCGCATGGCCAGGGATTTAATGTAAATAGCAAAGTATTATGATTACAAGTCGGCTATTAAAAGTCGGGCACTACAAGTCGGGTGTTACAAGTCAGGCATTAAAAGGGGGTCTTATAAGCCAGCTATTATGATTTTAACCCGAGAGTTATGATTTAAAACCGGATGTGATTATTCGAGCCGGATTTAGGAGCATTGGGCCCGATAACCGGGATATCAGCGATAGAGCAGTCAGAATATTGGAATGATTACAGTCTATGTGGGAGCCTTTATCAATCCAAAGTCATTTTCCAAAGTGGACTTTATCAACCATGGAATGGTTAGTGTTGATGACCAGACGGGGAGAATAAACAGCGTTCAGCAATTTGAATCCGCCGAGGCCCTTCAGACTGCCATCACTACACTTTCCACTGACCACAAGCTGGTAAAATTGTCTCCCGAACAGTTCCTGACACCAGGATTCATTGATATGCATACTCATGCGCCGCAATATCGGAACCTCGGCCTAGGACTCGATTACACTCTCCTTGAATGGCTGCAAAAGGTGACCTTTCCTGAAGAACGCTCCTACGCCCGTCAGCCCCACGAGTCGCCCTCGGAACACAATGCCCGTGTCGCACACATTTATGGACACATGGTGCGACACTATCTACGATACGGAACAACCACATGCTGTTATTTTGGTGGGTTGCATGCTGAAGCAAATCGAGTGTTGGTGCAGCAGGTCGTCCAGCTGGGACAACGTGCACTCATAGGAAAAACCTGCATGGATTGCAACTCCCCGTCAGACTATGTGGAGAGCACTGCAGACTCTGTCCAGGCTACTCGTGAATTTGTCGAATACGTGAAAAAGTGCGACGCATCTCTTGAGATCCCGGGCCGAGTTCTGCCTGTAGTGACGCCGCGCTTTGCACTGACTTGTTCACGTGATTCTATGGAAAAGTTGGCTGAAATTGCCATCTCGACAGACGTGCACATCCAAACACACATGTCGGAAAACCTTGACGAGATTCAGTTTTCCAAAGAGTTATTCCCCGAGTGCCACAACTATGCCTCCATCTACTCTTCTGTCGGATTGTTAACAAGAAAAACATTCCTCGCCCATTGTGTACACTTGAATGAAGCTCAACGCGCGCTTCTTTCAAACAGCGGAACCGCCGTCTCACACTGTCCCACGTCCAACTTTGCTCTGAACAGTGGTGTTGCAGATCTCAGAGCGTTGGCCGCCGCAGGTATCCCTGTGGGACTGGGCAGTGACGTATCCGGTGGATATGGTCTCTCCATCTTGGACGCCATGCGTCAAGCCATCATTGCATCCAAGACGCTGCACTTTAGCGATCAAAAGAGTAAGCCGCTCACAGTAAGTGAGGCCTTCTTTTTGGCAACTCGGGGCGGAGCAGAAGCCTTGAGTATAGATGTGGGCAGCTTTGAAGAGGGCAACTTCTTTGACGCCCTATTGGTCGATATGACCAATTGTCCATCCATACGTCATCAGCACGAAACTCTTGAACAATCCCTACATCGATTTGTATTCTTGGGTGACGACAGATGGATACGCACGGTATTTGTCAATGGAACTGCGTTGCTATAAAAAATAATTTATATCAACATTACAATTTTACATTGTCAGTTGCGACTTTAGCTCAGTTGGGAGAGCGTCAGACTGAAGATCTGAAGGCCCTGTGTTCAATCCACAGAAGTCGCACTTTTTGTTTTATTTAGTTATTGTGATAGAAACACCAACAGGAGTGGGCTCTAATATATAGACTGAAGAATTGGAACGTATTTTGACAGTCTCCTGTCGAATCTCGTTCACTGTGAGACTTTTAGGGATGGCCACAGATATCAAACACCCACCCCCTCCAGCCCCAGATATTTTGCAACAAAGATCAAACTTGTTATTGAGCGTCCCGCATAACTCGTCTATATCCGAGTTTGAGGCTCCAATTTTGCCAAGAAATTTCTGAGCAGCCTAAGGGATGAGTCTTGCGCATGGACTTGCCTCTATGAGCGGGGGAAGACTATGATAGTCGTGGTTGAGAATACAATCTACTCCACTATTTGCCACAGACGTCAAATTCTTCATTGCGTCCGAAGTGTTGGTGCAATTCTAAATCATTATAATTGCAAACTGTGCGACCTGAAGCGATTTGGCCACCTTGTTGACCATATATTTGGTATCCCTTGGGAGTGCGGTATTTATGATCAGAATATTAAAGTCCAAGTCATGGCCATGAATCTTTCGAAATACACCCGACTCGGCTACTGTCATACCACCATTCTCCACGGTGCTTGTATCCAGGCCAGAAGGCCTACCATGGAAAAACTGCTCCGCCTCCCTCGCCAACAGGGTGACTTTACTCTGATCGACAATGTCGCCGTGGTGGTGAGTAAGGAGGGCGGTGGAGAGTGCCACGCTGAATGCGGCAGACGAACCAAGTCCAGAACCGATAGGTATTTCAGAGGAGACAATAATCTTTATGCCACATCTGAAATGACCGCTGGGATGCAATTTCTACCTTATGTTGATAGCATGAATCAGATGGAGGATGGACAGACAAGACGACTTGACCATGTCATTCTCATATTTTTCGTGGTTTGGCTCGGCAGCGTCAAAAGATAGTATAACTGGGTCAGCAGTCAGGTCAAGTAAATGAATCTCTGCATTCCGCAATTTCCCAAGAGACGACACTTTGACAGTAGTCTTCAAGTCTATTGCACAGGCAATGGCTTTCTACCGAAATATCAATGTTGCTGTAATATTGATACACTGCCGTAGAGTATTGAATGTTCACCAAATAAGATTACTTTTCCAGGAGCAGTACAGACAACCTCAGTCATTCGATTTAATCTAAAAGACTTTTACCAAGGGGGATCGATCAGTTTTTTAATAAACATGATAGACTTTGAGAATCCCATAAGAGGGCAGATCCACGACCACAATTACGGCCATTGTTGACTGTGGCAATGACGGTTGATCATGGAAAGGCTGTATTGATTGTTCTGACAAACACGAAAGAGCTGCAACCCGCCGGCGACCCTACCAGTAACGAATCCCGTCGCACTGGCTATGACGTCAAAGAGGCCGCCCTTGCCTATCAGTACTTCCAAAAGACATTGGGTCTCGAAGTGAACTTGGCAAGCCCGTCAGGTGGGGAATGCACTATCGATCCCTCTTCCCTTAAAGCCTCGGAGCACGAGGAGGAAGTGCAGGCATTCCTGGCGGACCCGTGTGCGATGCAATGGACAAAGTGCACTGATCGGATGGGCGCCTTTGATTTGGGTCGGTTCCAGGCAGTTGTTTTCGTGGGAGGTCCCGGAGCAATGTTTGATTTTGCCGGTCGACGCGTGGCACAGGTAGTTAAGGACATTTGGGGACGCGGTGGAATGGTGGCCACAATCGGACACGGTGCAGCAGCCTTGCTGTCATTGTGGGACGAGCAGGGCGAGCCGTGGATCAAGAACAAAAAGGTAACTGCCAACACTTTGGAGGAGGATCACGATATGCGGTTGGAAAAGATGCTGCCATTCTCCATCCAGAAACGGCTGGAGGAAGTTGGTGCCCACTTTAAGAAGACTGAAAAGTTTGCCAATAACGTAGTTGTGGATGGAAGACTGGTGACTGCGCAGAATCGCAACAGTACCCGAGATTGGCTGCAACAGATTGATAGTCTTTTGCAAAAATAAAGTCGTCCGAGTTGGCCAGAAATTTGAATTGCGTAGCATTGAGACTTTCTGGTGTCACTTGCCAGAATCCTCATTTTTGACCGGCCATTTGTGGGCATCTTTATGCCTCACCCACAAGTAGTCAGTCTCCCTTATCACTTGCATAGGGAGTGGTAATACAGCTAGAGAGACTGATACCAGTCGTTGGAGATTACAATTTTATTAAACTCCTTGAATTCACCTACAATTACTATAGATTAGAAACTGTTGACACAATGCGTGGGTCAGAGACATGCCTTCAGGCCTCTTAATCATTGTTATACAACTATTAAGACCGTCGTGAATTGAACTCATCATCCCGACAAAACTCGATACCTTTGTAATTGCTGCAAATTTCAACAGTTGCTTGGCCCTCAGTGTTGAGTGTCATCAATATACAGACATATGCTTGTAACAGCATCATAGGGCCTTCAACACACATCTTGACAGGTCACACACGCGTCTAGTGATAAGAAGAGCCCCACAGAATGTGCTCAGAGATTTGGCATGAATGGAATAAAAAAATCTTCATCATAGTCCGACTCGTCATCGTCTCATCATAGCACCACCACACCATACCTTGATTTTGTTCATCTAGGAATTAGTATCGCAACAACCAAGATGCGTCAGTAGGCCATTCACATCACAGATTTCAGCCGGTAATTCCAGCTTGTGTAAGGCATTTCATCATTCGCAAGTATACTTACATTCATCATTCACAAAGCGAAGCGAGAACGACAGTGTCACCACAAATCTAGAGGTAAGACATGTTTCAAGCACGTCCGGCGTCAGTATTCGCGTTTCTAATCACGGGTAGTCAGAAACTCTAGTCCGTAATGCGAATATCATCATCCTGAGGACGGATGGATGTTGCCATCCCGGATACGTACCATTCTCAGTAAGACTTTACCAGACCGGGGAGTCCGCTCCTTAAATGGACTTTTGGTTTTAACCAATCAGTGAACATCTATGGGATCGAATTTATTGAACAGCTGTAATGGGTGCGGCTTCCTGGTTCCACGACAGGAATGAAGCATCCCCGAGTCGACGTGGTGCGACCAGATGGCGAGCAAGAAATACTATAGCCAAGGCAAGGAAGACGGTGCCGGCAACTATGTACGCGTATCCAAGAAAAGTGTTCTTTCCTCCAATCCAAGAAGTGTTGGATATAACAAAGGCCTTTTTGGCCCCATACGATTCCACCTCGTATGTAGAGCTAATGAGAACTGTGTAAAATCCTGGCGGAATGTCTTCAGTGCATCTCCCATAGGGTTTGCGGAAGGTGGGCAATCCCGCCACCTTCATCCAGTTTTGGAAGCGCTCATCTTCGGATAGATTGGGAATCTTCTTGTAGGTGCCGTCTGAATTTACAAGACTCTTATCTTTTACCCAAAATGGCGGCGGTCGGATTTCTTCCAATTTGTATTCACTAACACCATAGCGATTCTTGTCGTACGGCCACGCAATATCCTTTGGAGGGAATGCATAAACGGTGTCGATCGAGTCGCCCTGCTGTTTCACCAGTCCACCAAACG